>BCLG01004610.1:23174-35810 GCA_001602295.1 Zoysia matrella | reverse complement strand
TAGACAAGAAATTTTAGCACAACAAAAATATTGTCACCTTTTATACATCGATGTTCAATAGGTTTCTTCTCATTTTTAGCGATACCTTTTTGCATGTTATGATTAGTCCATCTTGGGTTATACATGTAACATTGTGTATCTCTTCTTTCTCTATGTATATATCACTTTTATCTTCTTATTTGATCTCAATTTCCTGCAAAATATTAGATGCAATAAGAGGTACAGTAGAAAGCTCCTCCTCCAAAGAGTGTACATCACAACTAGACATAGTTTCAAAAGATGTATCAACAACAGTTTCTCTCATTAAAATTTTAGTATCACTCCATGTTCAAGGATATTTTTAGTTATATATAAACATTGCCACCAAGTTAAAACACTATCAACTAATGCACTAGCAACATTCAAAAGCTTTCACCTTTCACACATACAACATTGTCCAAATAGATTATCCATCTCTCTTTTCCAAGCAATATATTTAGTTGAATCTAAACCATCATATAAAAGAAGAGATGAAAGAATATAATTACTTGTGGAAGGAGATGATGTAGCAATAGTCTGAACCTCAAGCGCCTTTTGATCACGTGCGACATCTCTCTGAGGTGAATTACATTTCTTAAGGCTTGCCAACATATTGTCCACAAACTCGTTGTGTTTTTTAAATGTTGCATTGATATTATCAAGGATTCTTTGCAAAGTACTACTCACATTGTATTCACCTCCTTTTCTTCCTATCATGCATAGTAAAAATAGCATATAGATAGCACAAAATATTATTCCTACAGCTACAGTGGGATGGATGGTGAAAATTACACAAAAGAAAACGCCTTACCGAGCTCTTGCATGGTTCTTACCAAAGCAAAGCAAAAGATGTTGCAACCAGTGGCAGGAGAAACCCGGCAGTCATAATTCCACAATTGCAGGATCAAATACAGTGCTAATTCGAGGTGGGTATGTGGAGCTTGGAGGGCTGAAAAATAATGATTAGTGAAACACAATTCTATAACAGATAAATAATTTTGAATAAGTGTTCTAAGTATTATATTCTAGTTGCTGGCCTAATCTTTAAAAAATCCAGATATTACAAGAATATGAATGAAGATATCAATGGGCCCCAAAAATCAGCAAACTATTCAGTACATGAAAAACCAGCAAAGGCTAATTCTCAGCTTCTTGATCTTCAAAATTTTTATTTTTATTTTAATTTTTTGATATTTCTGTGTGAACCAGAAGCACAAAAGATGGCACACAACCATGTTTTAGATCAATATCATCAAAGATGTCACCTAGAGAAAATCTTGTATTTCTGTTAAATCTGTCCTGAAACATTAGATCGCGAAAATAGAAACTTATGATATGCAATAGTTGAATCAAGGGCCATCAGAGGTTGGAAAATTTTCGGTATATATTTGAAAAGTACTTATATATGTAATTTGGCGTTCAGAAATAAAAGTTATGAATATTTTAGTGATGGATCTCTGTATCAGATTTTTGTAAAGGCTGAAAACAGGTTCGGTTTCCAAATTGCGTGCGAAATTTGTAGATGATTTTATGGCGAAAGCCTATGGATGGGTGATTTGGATGTTAGGGATCTGATAGTGGTTCAAACAAGGGATGGGCAGGTGGAAATTTTTTTTTATTTAATATAACAGATGTGATACGATAAAAGATGTTAACAAGATAACAGATGAATGACGAAGAAGAACACTTGGAAGCAAAAAAATTACGGTATCCAGCAACTAAAACACAAACTAAGGACACAAACTAAACACTAAGGACTCTGAAATAAAATTATGCAAAGGCTAAACACGGTTTGGACAGCGAAATACCTAACGATCTACTCTTTTTTGTGTAGCAGCTTTTCTATGGACAAAGATAGATATGAATATGACGATATACCTAAAGCTCTGATTACCACTTAATGTGTATGTGATTCTTGATCTTCCGTCAGGTCATTGTAACTCTCGATTTGGTGGAGATGCCACACACAATCGATCCAGCCTCAAATCAACACGATTCGAACCACGCAATCACAGCACAACTTCTCCTCTGGTAATCAACCGTGCACACACGATTGACCTCGCAAAGAAGGCTATTTCCAACCTGTGAATCAAAGAACACAAGCAAGAATAAGGAAGAACGCAACACAATTGCGGAATCTGAATGAAACTCATAAAGGTGGAATCCAACTAACTGTCAAACGGTGAAACTGTTTGATAACAGATGAAACAAAGCAGAAACCTAAACCTAATGATGGAGGCTACTGCTTACATAGAGTTTAGAGCATCCATAGGGGCAAACCCTAATACTAATGGGCCTAGGAAGGATAAACGACCCAAAGGCTAAAAGATAGTGTCACAGCCCCGGCGCAGTTTCTAGACGTCATCATGTTTTAATGATTTCTGTTGACTCTTGTCGAATTTGGAGATGAGTGGTGGCGTTGGAAAGGTTACCTTCTTATCTTTTAATCCATACTTAGAACTTTCAAAATGGATCTCATATGCGACCTAGGTATCCATTTTAATGCGCATAGCTCCTGAAACCTGGGGCAACTCAACTCTAAATTGTTTTGGTCACCTTCAAAAATCGGCGCAAAAACAGGACACACAAGTGCATTAAATGCACCGGTTCGGTGCCGATTATGAAAGTTATATTTTCGTGAGAAACATGTCCAATCCACTCCATCGCACCAAAAAACCAAGTTGGGATATGTATATCATGCTTTGGTCACCTTCAAAACCCGACACGAAAACGGATCCCACAGGTGCATAAAATGCACCAATTCAGCGCCGATTATGAAAATTGTGTTTTCGCGCCAAACATGTCCAATCCACTCTATTACACGCAAAAACCAAGTTTGGGTATGTATATCATGTTTGGTCACCTTCAAAAGCTGACGCGAAAACAGGGCCCACAGGTGCATTAAATACATCGGATTGTGCGCCGATTAAGAAACTTGTGTTTTCTCGCCAAACATGTCCAATCCACTTCATTACATTCAAAAACCAAGTTTAGGTATGTATATAAAGTTTTGGTCATCTTAAAAAACCGACGCGAAAAAAGACCCCCACCGGTGCATTAATTGCACTGGTTCGTGCGCCGATTATTAAACTTTTTTCGCGCCAAACATGTCCAATCCACTCCGTGACATCCAAAAACCAAGTTTGAGTATGTATATCAAGTTTTGATAACCTTCAAAAATCAGCGAGAAAACGGGCCCCGCAGGTGCATTAAATGCACCGGTTTGGCGCTGATTATGAAAGTTGTGTTTTCGCGCCAAACACGTTTAATCCACTCCACAGCACCCAAAAATGAAGTTTGCGTATGTATATCATGTTTTTCTCACCTTCAAAAATTGGTGCGAAAACGAGCTTCATAGGTGCATTAAATGCAGCGGTTCGGCGTCTATTATGAAAATTGTCTTTTCGCGACAAACATGTCCAATCCACTCTATGGCACCCAAAAACAATGTTTTGGTATGTATATCATGTTTTGGTCAACTTAAAAAACCGATGCGAAAACGGGCTCCATAGGTGCATTAAATGAACCGGTTCGTGCGTCGATAATGAAAGTTGTGTTTTCACGACAAACATGTACAATCTACTCCATTGCACCCAAAAACCAAGTTTTGGTATGTATATTATGTTTTGGCCACCTTCAAAAATCAACCCGAAAACAGGCCCCACATGTGTATTAAATGCTCCAGTTCGGCGCCGATTATGAAAGTTGTGTTTTCACGACAAACATGTACAATCTACTCCATTGCACCCAAAAACCAAGTTTTGGTATGTATATCATGTTTTGGCCACCTTCAAAAATCAACCCGAAAACAGGCCCCACATGTGTATTAAATGCTCCAGTTCGGCGCCGATTATGAAAGTTATGTTTTCCCGACAAACATGTCCAATCCACTCCATTGCCCCTAAAAACCAAGTTTGGGTATGTATATCAGGTTTTGGTTACCTTGAAAAATCGGCGCCAAAACAGGCCCCACATGTGCGTTAAATGCATGGGTTCAGCGCCGATTATGAAAGTTGTGTTTTGGCGCCAAACATGTCCCAGCCACTCCATTGCACCGAAAAACCTAGTTTGGATATGTATATCATGCTTTAGTCACCTTCAAAAGCCGGTGCGAAAACAGGCCCCACAAGTATACACCAGTTCGTGCGCCGATTATGAAACTTATGCTTTCGCGCCAAACATACCCAATCATCTTCATTACTCCCAAAAATCAAGTTTGGGTATGTATATCATGTTTTGGTCACCTTAAAAAACTGACGCGTAAACGGGCCCTAGAGATGCATTAAATCCTCCGATTCGGTGCCGTGTATTTTCGCGACAAACATGTCCAATCCATTCCATTGCACCCAAAAACTAAATTTGGGTATGTATATCATGTTTTTGTCACCTTCAAAAACCGGCGCGAAAATGCGCCCCACAGGTGCAATAAATGCGCCGGTTCGGCGTCGATTATGAAAGTTGTGTTTTCGCGACAAACATGTCCAATCCATTCCATTGCACCCAAAAACTATGTTTGGTATGTATATTATGTTTTTTTCACCTTCAAAAACCTACGTGAAAACGGGCTCCATCGGAGCATTAGATTCAGCAGTTCGTGCGCCGATTATGGAAGCTGTGTTGTTGCGAGAAACATGTCCAATCCATTCCATTGCACCCAAAAACCAAGTTTGGGAATGTATATCAAGTTTTGATCACATTCAAAAATCGGCGCGAAAAGGGGCCTCACAGGTGCATTAAATGCACCGGTTCGTACGCCGATTATGAAAGTTGTGTTTTCACGACAAACACGTCCAATCCACTCCATTGCACCCAAAAACCAAGTTTGGGTATGTATATGAGGTTTTGGTCACCTTCAAAAACCGGCGCGAAACCGGGCCCCATAGAATCATTAAATGCTCCGGTTCGGCGCTGATTATAAAAGTTGCGTTTTAGCGTCAGACATGTCCAATCCACTCCATTGCACCGAAAAACCTTGTTCGGGTATGTATATCATGTTTTGGTCAACTTCAAAAGCCAGCACGAAAACAGGCCTGACATGTATATACCGGTTCGTGCACCGATTATGAAACTTTTGTTTTCGCGTCAAACATGTCCAATCCACTTCATTGCACCCAAAAACCAAGTTTGGGTATATACATCAAGTTTTGGTCACGTTCAAAAACCGGCGCGAATAAAGGCCCCACAGGTACATTAAATGCACAGATTCGTGAAAGTTGTGTTTTTACCGCAAACATGTCCAATCCACTCCATGACACCCAAAAACCAAGTTTGGGTATGTGTATCATGTTTTGATCACCTTTCAAAAAACCGATGCGAAAACAGGCCCCAGAGGTGTATTAAATGCACCGGTTGGGTGTCGATTATGAAAGTTGTGTTTTCGCGACGAACATGCCCAATCCACTCCACTGCACCCAAAAACTAAGTTTGGTTACGTATTTCATATTTTTTGTCACCTACTAAAATCGGTGCGAAAAGGAGCCCCACGGGTGCATTAAAAGCACCGGTTCGGCGCCAATTATGAAAGTTGTCTTTTCGCGACCTACCTGTCCACTCCACTCCATGGCACCAACAATTAGTTTGGATATGTATGTCATGTTTTAGTCAACTTCAAAAACCGACGCGAGAACGGGCCCCACAGGTGCATTAAATGCACCGGTTCGGTGCCGATTATGAAAGTTGCGATTTGGTACCAAACATGTCAATCCACTCCATTGCACCTGAAAACCTAGTTCGGGTATGTATATCATGTTTTGGTCACCTTCAAAAGCCGGTCCGAAAACAGGCTTGACATGTATATACAGGTTCGTGCGCCGATTTTGAAACTTTTGTTTTCGCGCCAAACATGTCCAATCAACTTCATTACACCCAAAAACTAAGTTTAGTATGTATATCATGTTTTGGTCACCTTCAAAAACCAAGGCGAAACCAGGCCCCACAGATGCATTAAATGCATGGTTCGAGTGTCGATTATGAAAGTTGTGTTTTCACGCGAAACATGTTCTAATCCACTCCATGACACTCAAAAACCAAGTTCGGGTATGTATATCAGGTTTTGGTCACCTTCAAAGACGGCGCGAAAATAGGCCCCCAGAGGGGCCTTTAACGCACCAGTTCGGCGCCGATTATAAAAGTTGTGTTTTCACGACGAACATGTCCAATCCATTCCAATGTACCCAAAAACCAAGTTTGGGTATGTATATCATGTTTTTGTCACCCTCAAAAATCGGTGCGAAAAGGGGCCCCACTAGTGCATTAAATGCACCGTTTCGGCGCCGATTATCAAAGTTGTCTTTTCGCAACAAACATGTCCAATCCACTCCATGGCACCCAAAAAACAAGTTTCGGTATGTATAACAAGTTTTGGTCACCTTTAAAAACCGACGCGAAAACGGGCCCCACAGGTGTTTTAAATGCTTCGGTTCGGTGCCGATTATGAAAGTTCTATTTTGGTGCCAAACATGTCCAATCCACTCTATTGCACCCAAAAGCCTAGTTTGGGTACGTATATCATGTTTTGGTCAGCTTCAAAAGTCGACGCGAAAACAAGCCCCTCATATATAAACCGGTTCGTGCGCCGATTATGAAACTTGTGGTTTAGCGCCAAACATGTCCAATCCACTTCATTACACCCAAAAGCCAAGTTTGGGTCTGTATATCACGTTTTGGTCACCATCAAAAACCGGCGTGATAACTGGCTCCACAGTTGCATTAAATGCACCGGTTCATGTGCCGATTATGAAAATTGTGTTTTCGCGTCAAACATGTCCAATCCACTCCACGACACCCAATAACAAAGTTTGGGTATGTATATCATGTTTTGGTCACCTTCAAAAACCGGCGCGAAAATGGGCCCGAGAGGTGCATTAAATACATCGGTTCGACGCCAATTATGAAAGTCGTGTTTTCACGACAAACATGTCTAATCCACTCCATGGCACCAAAAATCCAAGTTTGGATATGTATATCATGTTTTGGTCACCTTCAAAAACCGGCATGAGAATAGGCCCCACATGTGCATTAAATGCACCTGTTCGGCGCCGATTATGAAAGTTGCGTTTTGGCGTCAAAGATGTCCAATCCACTCCCTTGCACCTAAAAACCTAGTTTGGGAATGTAAAACATGTTTTGGTCACCTTCAAAAGCCGACGCGAAAACAGGCGCCACATATATACACCAGTTCGTGTGCCAATTATGAAACTTGCGTTTTCATGCCATACATGTCCAATCAGCTTCATTGCACCAAAAAACCGAGTTTAGGTATGTATATCACATTTTGGTAACCTTAAAAAACCGACGTGATAACAGGCCCCAAAGGTGCATTAAATGTACCGGTTCGTGTGTCGATTATGAAAGTTGTGTTTTCGCGCCAAACATGTTTGGGTATGTATATCATGTTTTGGTCACCATGAATAACCTGTGCGAAAACGGGCCCGAGAGGTGCATCAAAGACACCGGTTCGACGCCAATTATGAAAGTTGTGTTTTTGAGAGAAACATGTCCAATCCACTCCATTGCACCTAGAAAACAAGTTTGGGTATGTATAACATATTTTGTGAATTTCAAAAATCAACATAAAAAGGGGCCCCACAGGTGCATTAAGTGCACCGGTTCGGCGCCGATTATGAAAGTTGTCTTTTCGCGACAAACATGTCCAATCCACTCCATGGCACCAAAAAACAATGTTTAGATATGTATATTTTGTTTTGGTCACCTTCAAAAACCGACGCGAGAACGGGCCCCACAGGTTCATTGAATACACTAGTTCGGCGCCGATTATAAAAGTTACGTTCTGACGCCAAACATGTCCAATTCGCTCAATGATACCCAAAAACCAAGTTTGGGTATGTATATCATGTTTTGGTCACCTTCAAAAACCGACGCGAAAACGAGCCTCAGACGTGCATTAAATGCACCGATTCGGCGCCGATTATGAAAGTTGTGTTTTCACGACAAACATGTCCAATCCATTCTATTGCACCCAAAAACTATGTTTGGGTATCTATATCATTCTTTTGTCGCCTTCAAAAACCGACGCGAAAACGGGACCCACCAGTGCATTAAAAGCACCAGTTCATGCAGCGATTATGAAAGTTGTGTTTTCGCACCAAACATGTCCAATCCACTCCATGGCAACCAAAAACCAAGTTTGGGTATGTATATCTCGTTTTGGTCATCTTCAAAAACCGACGCGAAAACGGGCCCCACAGGTGGTTAAATGCGTCGGCTCGTGCGCCGATTTTGAAAGTTGTGTTTTTGCGACAAACATGTCCAATCCACTCCATTGCACTCAAAAACCAAGTTTGGGTGTGTATATGATGTTTAGGTCACCTTCAAAAACTTGTGCGAAAACGGGCCCCACCGTTGTGAAAACGGGCCTCATAGGTGCATTAAATGCACCGGTTCGGCGCCGATTATGAAAGTTGTGCTTTGCCGCCCAACATGTCCAATCCACTCCATGACACCCAAAAATCAAGTTTGGGTATGTATACCGCGTTTTGGTCACCTTGGAAAACCGGCGCGAAAGCGGGCCGAGAGGTCCTTTAAACGCACCGGTTCTTGTGCCGATTATGAAACTTGTCTTTTTCCGCCAAACATGTCCAATCCATTCGATTGCACCCAAAAGCCAAGTTTAGGAATGTATATCACGTTTTGGTCACCTTCAAAATCCGACGCGAAATTAGGCCCCACAGGTGCGTTACATGCACCGGTTCGTGCGCCGAATATGAAAGTTCTGTTTTCGCGCCAAACATATCCAATCCACTCCATTGACCCCAAAATCATTGGGTATGTATATCACGTTTTCGTCCCCTTCGAAAACCGACGCAAAAACGGGCCCCAGACTTGAATTAAATGCACCGGTTCAGCGTCGCTTATGAAAGTTGTGTTTTCGCGACAAACATGTCCAATCCACTCCATGGACCAAAAAACAAAGTTTGGCTATGTATATTATGTTTTGGTCACCTTCAAAAACCGGAGAGAGAACAGGCCCCGTAGGTTCATTGAATGCACCAGTTCGGCGCCGATTATAAAAGTTACATTTTGACGCAAAACATGTCTAATACACTCCATTGCACCTAAAAACCTAGTTTGGGTTGTATATCATGTTTTTGTTACCTTCAAAAGCCGGCAAGAAAACAAGCCCCACATGTATACACTAGTTCGTGCGACGATTATGAAACTTGTGTTTTCAGACCAAACAGGTCCAATCAACTTCATTACACCCAAAAACCAAGTTTTGTTATGTATATCACGTTTTGGTCACCTTCAAAAACAGGCACGAAAAAAGGCCCCACAGGTGCATTAAAAGCACCGGTTTGTGTGCCGATTATGAAAGTTGTGTTTTCGCGGCAAACATGTCCAATCTGCTCCATGGCACCCAAAAACTAAGTTTGGGTATGTATATCATGTTTTGGTCACTTCAAAAACCGGCGCGAAAACGGGCCCCAGACGTGCCTTAAATGCACCGGTTCGACGCGGATTATGAAATTTGTGTTTTCGCGCCGAACATGCCCAATCCATTCCATTGCACCCAAAAACTAAGTTTGGGTATGTATATCATGTTTTTGTCACCTTGTAAAATCGGTGCGAAAAGGGGCCCCACGGGTGCATTAAAAGCACCGGTTCGTGCGCTGATTATGAAAGTTGTGTTTTCGAACAAAACATGTCCAATCCACTCCATGGCAACAAAAAACCATGTTTGGGTATTTATATCAAGTTTTCGTCACCTTCAAAAACCGATGCGAAAACTGGCCCCACGGGTGCATTAAATGCGTCGGTTCGTGCGCCGATTTTGAAAATTTTGTTTTAGCGACAAACATGTCCAATCCACTTCGTTGCACTCCAAAACCAAGTTTGGGTATGTATATGATGTTTAGGTCACCTTCAAAAACCGGTGCGAAAACGGGCCCCACAGGTGCACTAAATGCACCTGTTCGGCGCCGATTATGCAAGTTGTGCTTTGACGCCAAACATGTCCAATCCAGTCCATTGCACCCAAAAGCCAAGTTTGGGTATGTATATTATGTTTTGGTCACCTCCGAAAGCCGGCGCGAAAACAGACCCCACATGTATACGCCGGTTCGTGCGTCGATTATGAAAGTTATGTTTTTGCGCCAAACTTGTACAATCCACTCCGTGCCACCCAAAAACCAAGTTTGGTTACTTATATGTTTTTTTGGACACCTTCAAAAGCCGACGCGAAAACAGGCCCCACTTGTATACACCAGTTCGTGCGTCGATTATGAAACTTGTGTTTTCGCGCCAAACATGTCCAATCCACTTCATTACACCCAAAAGCCAAGTTTAAGAATGTATATCATGTTTTGGTCACCTTCAAAAACTGACGCAAAAACATGCCTCACAGGTGCATTAAATGCATCGGTTCCTGTGCCAATTATGAAAGTTCTCTTTTCGTGCCAAACATGTCCAATCCACTCCATGACACCCAAAAACCAAGTTTTGGTATGTATACCTCTTTTTGGTCCCCTTCAAAAACCGATGCGAAAACTGGCCCCACAGGTGGTTAAATGCGTCGGCTCGTGCGTCGATTTTGAAAGTTGTGTTTTCGCGACAAACATCTCCAATCCACTCCATTGCACTCAAAAACAATGTTTGGGTATCTATACGATGTTTAGGTCACCTTCAAAAACCGGTGTGAAAACGGGCCCCACAGGTGCATTAAATGCACCGGTTCGGCACAGATTATGAAAGTTGTTTAACACCCAACATGTCCAATCCACTCCATTGCACCAAAAAACATAGTTTGGCTATGTATATTATGCTTAGGTCACCTCCAAAAGCTAGCGTGAAAACATGCCCCACAAGTATGCACCGGTTCGTGCCCCAATTATGAAAGTTGTGTTTTCTCGCTAAACTTGTCCAATCCACTCCATGACAGCCAAAAACCAAGTTTGGGTAGTTATATCATGTTTTGGACACCCTAAAAAACCTGCGCGAAAACGGGCCCCAGAGGTGATTAAATGCACCGGTTCAGCGTCGACTCTTAAAGTTCTGTTATCGCGCCATACATGTCCAATCAACTCTATTGCACCCAAAAACCAAGTTTGGGTGTGTATATCATTTTTTTTTGTCACCTTCAAAAGCCGACGCGAAAGCAGGCCCCATATGCAAACACCAGTTCGTGCGACGATTATGAAGGTTGTGTTTTCGCAAAAAACTTGTCCAATCTAGCCCATGGCAACCAACAACAAAGTTTTTGTATCTATATCATACATTTGGTCACCTTAAAAAACCGACGTGAAAACAGGCCCCACCGATGCATTAAATGCGCCGGTTGGTGCGCCAATTATGAAAGTTATGTTGTCGCGACAAACATGTCGAATCCACTCCATTGCACCCACAAACCAAGTTTTGGTATGTATATCATGTTTTGGTCACCTTCAAAAGCCGACGCGAAAACAGGCCCCACATGTATACACCAGTTTGTAGCCCGATTATGAAGTTGTGTTTTCGCGTGAAACATTTCCAATGCACTCCACGACACCCAAAAATCAAGTTTGGGTATGTATATCATGTTTTGGTCACCTTCGAAAACCGGCGCGACAACGGGCCCCAGAGGTGCCTTAAATGCACCAGTTCGGTGCCGATTATGAAAGTTGTGTTTTCGCGACAAACATGTCCAATCCATTCCGTTGCACCGAAAAACTAAGTCTAGGTATCTATATAATTCTTTTGTCACCTTCAAAAACCGACGCGTAAACGGGACCCAACGGTGCATTAAACGCACCGGTTCGTGCGCCGATTATGAAAGTTGTGTTTTCGCATCAAACATGTCCTATCCACTCCATGGCAACCAAAAACCAAGTTTGGGTATTTATATCTCGTTTTGGTCACTTTCAAAAACCGACGCGAAAACTGGCCCACAGGTGATTAAATGCGTTGGCTCGTGCGCCGATTTTGTAAGTTGTGCTTTCGCGACAAACATGTCCAATCCACTCCATTGCGCTCAAAAACCAAGTTTGGGTATGTTTATGATGTTTTTAGGTCACCTTCAAAAACCGACGCGAAAACAGGCCCCACAGGCGCATTAAATGCGCCGGTTCGTGCGCCGATTATGAAAGTAGAGTTTTGTCGACAAACGTGTCCAATCCACTCCATGACACCCAATAAAAACCAAGTTTGGTTATGTATACCACGTTTTGGTCCTCTTCGAAAACCGGCACGAAAACGGGCCCCAGAGGTGCTTTAACGCACCAGTTCGTGCGTCGATTATGAAACTTGTTTTTTCGCGCCAAACATGTCCAATCTATTTCATTGCACCCAAAAGCCAAGTTTTAGGAATGTATATCACATTTTGGTCACCTTCAGAAACTGGTATGGCAGTGGCTGATCCCGATCTTTCGATGAGAGGAGGATAGCTTCGATTTGGGGTGGATTCGACGTTGGCTGTCCGACTACAACAACCAACAGGGTTGCTGTGCCTTAGCAACAGGTACACCGGCTCCGATTTGTTGTTGTTCTTGCTGTGCCAAGAACAACCCTGAACCTGCGAGCAATCGAGAACAAGCAAGAACAAGATGAACAGGTAGACAACTCACAGATCTGGATATAATCACGAAATTGGGGTTCTGAATCAAGCAAATCGGGTGGTCTCGTCGA
>BCLG01004610.1:0-20845 GCA_001602295.1 Zoysia matrella | reverse complement strand
GATCACGTCTAGAGGAGTTTGAAGCTGAGATTGGACCCATCTGAAAGTAGACTTTGAGATCTTTCCTATGAGTACTCATTTGCCTTCAACAACATCCGGAGTGAAAAGTTGTGACCGAAACAATCCAGCCCTGATTGATGGTCCGATCCTGCTTTATGGTCCTGGTGCTCCTCCCATGTTCCTAATCATAACAAAATCACCACAAGGATTTAGTAGCACCCCATTCTGAGAAGAACTACTATAGACAGTGAGAAATGACTTGACCTGATAATTAAGTTGACGCGCTCGAGCTCGTGTCATGGGTCCTTCTTGTGCAATTGGTTTGGTTGTGTCTGTGGAAATGATGTCCTCATCATCTGGGGCCCGTTTTTGCATCGGTTTTTAAAGGTGACCAAAACATAATATACATACCCAAACTTGGTTTTTGAGTGCAATGGACAGGATTGGACATGTTTGTTGCGAAAACACAACTTTCATAATCGGCGCACGAATATGCGCATTTAATGCGCCTGTCGGGCTAGTTTTCGCGCCGGCTTTGAAGGTAACAAAAACATGATATACATACAAAAACTTGGTTTTTAGGTGCAATGGAGTAGATTGGACTTGTTTGTCGCGACAACACAACTTTTATAATCGGCGCACCAACCGGCGCATTTAATGCACCTGTGGGGCCTGTTTTCGCGTCTATTTTTGAAGTTGACCAAAACTTGATATACATACCCAAACTTGGTTTTTTGGTGCAATGGAACGGACTGGACATGTTTGGCGCGAAAACACAACTTTCATAATCGGCACACGAACCGGTGCATTTAATGCACCTTTGGGCCCGTTTTTGTGCCGGTTTTTGAAGGTGACCTAAACATGATATACACACCCAAACTTGGTTTTTGGGTGCAATTGAGTGGATTGGACATATTTGTCGCGAAAACACAACTTTCATAACCGGCGCGTCTAATGCACCTGTGAGGCATGTTTTCACGCCAGTTTTTGAAGTTGACCAAAACTTGATATAACTTGGTTTTTAGGTGCAATGGAGTGGATTGGACATGTTTGTCGAGAAAACACTACTTTCAGAATTGGCGCACGAACTGGCGCATTTAATGAACCTATGAGGCCTTTTTTCGCGCCGGCTTTCGTGCATATACATTTAATGCCCCTGTCGTGCATATACCAAAACACGAACCGACGCATTTAATGCCCCTGTCGGGCCAGTTTTCGTGCCGGCTTTGATGGGGACAAAAACATGATATACATTCCAAAACTTGGTTTTTGGGTGCAATGGAGTAGATTGGACATGTTTGTCGCGGCAGCACAACTTTCATAATCGGCGCACCAACCGGCGCATTTAATGCACCTGTGGGACCTGTTTTCGCGTCTGTTTTTGAAGTTGACCAAAACTTGATATACATACCCAAACTTGGTTTTTGGGTGCCATGGAGTGGATTGGACAAGTTTGTCGCAAAAAGAGAACTTTCATAGTCGGCTTTGAACCGTTGCATTTCATGCACCTGTGGGGCTCCTTTTCGCGCTGATTTTTCAAGGGGACTAAAACATGATATACTTGCCTAAATTTGGTTTTTGGGTGCAATGGAGTGGATTGGACTTGTTTGTCGTGGAAACACAACTTTCATAATCGGCGTACGAACCAGTGCATTTAAGTCACGAGTGGGGCTCGTTTTCGTGGCGGTTTTTGAAGGTGACAAAAACATGATAGACATACCCAAACTTAGTTTTTGGGCGCAATAAAATGGATTGAACATGTTTGGTGCGAGAACATAACTTTCAAAATCGACGCACGAATCGGTGCGTTTAATGCGCCGGTGGGTCCTGTTTTCGCGCTGGTTTTTGAAGGTGACAAAAGAATGATATAGATACCCAAACTTGGTTTTTGGGTGCAATAGAATGGATCTGATGCGTTTGTCGTCAAAACACAACATTCATAATCGGTGCTGAACCGGTGCATTTAATGCAAATCTGGGGCCCGTTTTTGCATCGTTTTTTGAAGGGAACCAAAACGTGATATACATACCCAAACTTGGTTTTTGGGGTCAACGAAGTGGATTGGATATGTTTACCGCAAAAACACAAGTTACATATTCCGCGCTCGAACCGGTGCATGTAATGCACGTGTGGGCCCTGTTTTCTCGTCGGTTTTTGAAGGTGACCAAAACGTGATATACATTCCTAAACTTGGATTTTGGGTGCAATGGAATGGATAAGACATGTTTGACGTGAAGACATAAGTTTCATAATCGACGTACGAACTAGTGTGTTTAAAGCATCTCTAGCGCTCATTTTCGTGCCGGTTTTCGAAGGTGACCAAAACGTTGTATAGATACCCAAACATGGTTTTTGGGTGTCATGTAGTGGATTGGACATGTTGGGCGCCAAAGCACAACTTTCATAATCCGCGCTGAACCGGGGCATTTAATGCACCTATGGGGCCTGTTTTCGCACCAGTTTTTGAAGGTGACCCAAACATCATTTACATACCCAAACTTGGTTTTTGAGTGCAATGGAGTGGATCGGACATGTTTGTCGCGAAAACACAGCTTTCAAAATCGGCGCACGAGCCGACTTATTTAACCGCCTGTGGGGCCCGTTTTTGCATCGGTTTTTGAAGGGGACCAAAACTTGATATACATACCCAAACATGGTTTTTGGTTGCCATGGAGTGTATTGGACATGTTTGTCGAAAAACACAACTTTCAAAATCGATGCACGATCCGGTGCGTTTATTGCAAATCTGGGGCCTGTTTTCGCACCGGTTTTCTAAGGGGACCAAAACGTGATATACATTCCTAAACTTGGCTTTTGGGTGCAACGGAATGGATTGGACATGTTTGCCACAAAAACAGAAGTTTCATAATCGGCGCACGAACCGGTGAATTTAAAGCACCTTTGGGGCTCATTTTCGTGCTGGTTTTCGAAGATGACCAATACGTGGTATACATACCCAAACTTGGTTTTTGGGTGACATGGAGGGGATTGGACAAGTTTGGCGCAAAAACACAACTTTCATAATCGGCGCACGAACCGGTGCGTTTAAGGCACCGGTGGGTCCCGTTTTATCGTCGGTTTTGGAAGGTTACAAAAGAGTGATACCCAAACTTAGTTTTTGTGTACAATGGAAGGGATTGGAAATGTTTGCCGCGAAAACACAACTTTCAAAATCGGCGCCGAACCGGCTGCACCACGGGGCCCGTTTTCGCGCCGGTGTTCGAAGGTGACCAAAACAAGATATCCGTACCCAAACTTGGTTTTTGGGTGTCATGGAGTTGATTAGATATGTTTGGCGCGAAAACACAACATTCAAATCGGTGCAAGAACGTGTGTTTGTAATGCACCTGTGGGGCCTGTTTTCGCGTCAGTTTCTAAAGGTGACCAAAATGTGATATACATTCCTAAACTTGGCTTTTGGGTGCAATGGAATGGATTGGACATGTTTGGCGCGAAAACACAAGTTTCATAATCGACGCACGAACCGGTGCGTTTAAACCACCTCTAGGGCCCGTTTTCGTGCCGGTTTTTTAAGATGACCAAAACGTGGTACACAAACTTGGTTTTTGGGTGTCAGGGAGTTGATTGGACATGTTTGTCGAGAAAACACTACTTTCATAATCGGCGCACGAACCAACGCATTTAATGCACCTGCGGGGCCTGTTTTCGCGCCGGTTTTTGAAGGTTACCAAAACTAGGGCTTTGGGTGCAATGAACCGGGGCATTTAATGCACCTGTGGGGCCCGTTTTCGTACCGGTTTTTGAAGGTGACCCAAACATCATATACATACCCAAACTTGGTTTTTGAGTGCAATGGAGTGGATTAGACATGTTTGTCGCGAAAACACAGCTTTCAAAATCGACGCACGAGTCGACGCATTTAACCGCCTGTGGGGCCCGATTTTGCGTCGGTTTTTGAAGCTGACCAAAACTTGATATACATACCCAAACATGGTTTTTTGGTTGCCATGGAGTGGATTGGACTTGTTTGGTGCGAAAACGCAACTTTCATAATCGGCGCACGAACGGGTGCGTTTAACGCACCGGTGGGTCCCGTTTTCACGCCGGTTTTTGAAGTTGACAAAAGAATGATATAGATACCCAAATTTAGTTTTTGGGTGCAATAGAATGGATTGGACATGTTTGTCATGAAAACACAACTTTCATAATCGACGCCAAACCGGTGCATTTAATGCAAATCTGGGGCCTGTTTTCGAGCCGGTTTTCAAAGGGGACCAAAACATGATATACATAACCAAACTTTGGTTTTGGGTGCAACGGAGTGGATTGGATATGTTTGGCGCGAAAACACAACTTTCATAATCGGCGCAAGAACCTGTGGATGTAATGCACCTGTGGGGCCTGTTTTCGCGTCGGTTTCTGAAGGTGACCAAAATGTGATATACATTCGTAAACTTGGCTTTTGCGTGCAATGGAATGGATTGGACATGTTTGGCGCGAAAACACAAGTTTCATAATCAACACACGAACCGGTGCGTTTAAAGCACCACTGGGGCCCGTTTTCGTGCCGGTTTTAGAAGTTGACAAAAACGTGGTATACATGCCCAAACTTGGTTTTTGGGTGTCATGGAGTGGATTGGATATGTTTGTTGAGAAAACACTACTTTCATAATCGGCGCACGAACTAGCGCGTTTAAACACCTCTGGGGCCCGTTTTCGTGCCGGTTTTTGAAGGTGACCAAAACGTGGTATACATAACCAAACTTGGTTTTGGGGTGTCATGGAGTGGATTGGACATGTTTGGTGGCAAAGCACAACTTTAATTATCTGCGCCGAACCGGTGCATTTAATGCACCTGTGGGGCCCGTTTTCGCACCGGTTTTCTGAAGGTGACCTAAAGATCCTATACATACCCAAACTTGGTTTTTGAGTGCAATAGAGTGGATTGGACATGTTTGTCGGGAAAACACAGCTTTCAAAATCAGTGCACGAGCCGACGCATTTCACCACGTGTGGGGCCCGTGTTCGCGTCGGTTTTTGATCGTGACCAAAACGAGATATACATACCCAAACTTGGTTTTTGGTTGCCACGAAATGGATTGGACATGTTAGGTGCGAAAACACAACTTTTATAATCGGCGCACGAACGGTGCATTTAACGCACCGGTGGGTCCCGTTTTCACGTCGGTTTTTGAAGGTGACAAAAGAATGATATAAATACCCAAACTTGGTTTTTGGGTGCAATAGAATGGATTGGACATGTTAGTCGCAAAAACACAACATTCATAATCGACGCCGAACCGGATGCACGTGTGGGGCCCGTTTTCACGTCGGTTTTCAAAGGTGACCAAAACATGATATCAGGTACCCAAACTTCATTTTTGGGTGTCATGGAGTGGATTGGATATGTTTGGCGTGAAAACACAACTTTCATAATTGGCGAAGAACCTGTGTATGTAATGCACATGTGAGGCCTGTTTTCGCATCGGTTTCTAATGGTGACCAAAACGTGATATACAATCATAAACTTGGCTTTTGGGTGTCATGGAGTGGATTGGACATGTTTGTCGAGAAAACACTACTTTTAAAATCGACGCACGAACCAGTGCGTTTAAAGCACCTCTGGGGCCTGTTTTCGCGCTGGTTTTTGAAGGTTACCAAACCTTGGTCTTTGGGTACAATGGAGTGGATTGGACATGTTGGGCGCCAAAGCACAACTTTCATAATCGGCGCTGAACCGGTGCATTTAACGCACCTGCGGGGCCCGTTTTCGCACTGGTTTTTGAAAGTGACCAAAACTTGATATACATACCCAAACATGGTTTTTTGCTGCCATGGAGTGGATTGGACATGTTTGGTGGGAAAACACAACGTTCAAAATCAACGCACGAACCGGTGAGTCTAATACACCGGTCGGTCCTATTTTCGCGCCGGTTTTTGAAGGTGACAAAAGAATGATATAGATACCCAAACATGGTTATTGGGTGCAATAGAATGGATTGGACATGTTTGTCGTAAAAACACAACATTCATAATCGGCGCTGAACCGGTGCATTTAATGCAAATCTGGGGCCCGTTTGCGCGCCGGTTTTCGGAGGGGACCAAAACGTGATATACATACCCAAACTTGGTTTCTGGGGTCAATGAAGTGGATTGTATATGTTTGGCGGTAAAACACAACTTTCATATTCGGCGCACGAACTGGTGCATGTAATGCACGTGTGGGACCTGTTTTCGCGTCGGTTTTTGAAGTTGACCAAAATGTGATATACATTCTGAAACTTGGCTTTTGGGTGCAATGGAATGGATTGGACATGTTTGACGTGAAAACACAAGTTTCATTATCGGCGCACGAACCGGTGCATTTAAACACCTCTAGGGCCTGTTTTCGTGTCGGTTCTCGAAGGTGACCAAAATGTGGTATACAAACCCAAACTTCGTTTTTGGGTGTCGTGGAGTGGATTGGACATGTTTGGCGGCAAAGCACAACTTTCATAATCTGCGTCGAGTCGGTGCATTTAATGCACCTGCGGGGCCCGTTTTCGCACCGGTTTTAGAAGGTGACCTAAACATCATATACAAACCCAAACTTGGTTTTCGAGTGCAATGGAGTGGATTGGACATGTTTGTCACGAATACACAGCTTTCAAAATCAGTGCACGAGCCGACGCATTTCACCACCTGTGGGGCCTGTGTTCGCGTTGGTTTTTGATGATGACCAAAACGAGATATACATACCCAAACGTAGTTTTTGGTTGCCATGGATTGGATTGGACATGTTTGGTGCGAAAACACAACTTTCATAATCTGAGCACGAACGGGTGCGTTTAATGCACCGGTGGGTCTCGTTTCCACGCTGGTTTTTGAAGGTGACAAAAGAATGATATATATACCCAAATTTAGTTTTTGGGTGCAATAGAATGGATTGGACATGTTTGTCGTGAAAACACAACTTTCATAATCGACGCCGAACCGGTGCGTTTAATGCAAATCTAGGGCCTGTTTTCGCGCCGGTTTTCAAATGCGACCAAAACGTGATATACATACCCAAACTTGGTTTTTGGGTGCAACAGAGTGGATTGGATATGTTTGTCGTGAAAACACAACATTCATAATTGGCGCAAGAACCCGTGTTTGTAATGCACCTGTGGGGCCCGTTTTCGCGTCTGTTTTTGAAGGTGACCAATACGTGATATGCATTCCTAAACTTGGCTTTTGGGTGCAATGCAATGGATTGGACATGTTTGACGTGAAAACACAAGTTTCATTATCGGCGCACGAACCGGTGCATTTAAACACCTCTAGGGCCTGTTTTCGTGCCGGTTCTCGAAGGTGACCAAAATGTGGTATACAAACCCAAACTTCGTTTTTGGGTGTCGTGGAGTGGATTGGACATGTTTGTCGAGAAAACACTACTTTCATCATCGACGCACGAACCGGCGCATTTAATGCACCTGTGGGGCTTGCTTTCGCGCCGGTTTTTGAAGATTACTAAAACTAGGTCTTTGGGTGCAGTAGAGTGGATTGGACATGTTTGGCGCCAAAGCACAACTTTCATAATCGGCACTGAACCGGTGCATTTAATGCACTGTGGGGCCCGTTTTCTGATAGGACTTGAGCGCCCGATCTTTCGGTGAGGTGATAAGTATCGATTTGGTGGTGTCGACCCTAACGATCCGACTACAAACGAATAGCTTGTGTGCGCCTTAGCAATCGCAGAAGCAACTCCGAATGGTTATTGACCTCACCAAAACAGCAAGATCAACCTGATCACGAAGATCAATTCCTGCAAGTAATCGAAGAACAAGCAAGAACAAGATGTGGCAAACCAGAAATCCCTTCAAATGTGAGGTTCTCAAATGGCTGTCTAACAGGTGGTCGTTGGACACAACTGAAGATCAGAAAGTTTGCAAAGAGCTAAACTATAACTAAAAAAACCCAAGTGTTCTTGGTGGCGGCTGGGACCTTTAAATAGGGGGGAGGACGACCAGGGGGTGCTGGGGTCGTCCTCAAAGCCTTGGACACGCCCCTAATGGGCTCAACTTGATACATGGGCCAATGGCCCAAGTTGGGGTGACGCAGCACCCTCCGTATAAAAATGACGATTGGCGCTGACTCCGACGTGATACGATGGTGAGGATTCATTCGAAAGTAGACTTCGTGAGCTTTCCAAAATGTACTTAAAAGACCCAAATTGGATTCTATATGAAGTTGTGCCTTTCGTTGCAAGTTTGAACTGTTTGGCAGTCCGAATCCACCATGTGTGAATAATTTCATTGAAGTCCTCATCAGAGCATATGATGTCCACATCATTTTTGAACCGGTTTTTGATGGTGACCCAAACATCATATACAAACCTAAACTTGGTTTTTGTGTGCAATGGAGTAGATTGGACATGTTTACCGTGAAAACACAACTTTCAAAATCGGCGCACGAGCCGACGCATTTAACCATCTGTGGGGCCCGTTTTTGCGTTGGTTTTTAAAGGTGACCAAAATTTGATATACATACCCAAACAAGGTTTTTCGCTGCCATGGAGGAGATTGGACAAGTTTGGTGCGAAAACACAACTTTCAAAATCGACGCACGAACCGGTGAGTTTAATGCACCGGTCGGTCCTATTTTCGCGCCGGTTTTGAAGGCGGCAAAAGAATGATATAGATACCCAAACTTAGTTTTTGGGTGTAATAGAATGGATTGGACATGTTTGTTGTAAAAACACAACATTCATAATCGGCACTGAACCGGTGCATTTAATGCAAATCTGGGGCCCGTGTTCGCGCCGATTTTCGGAGGGGACAAAAATGTGATATACATACCCAAACTTGGTTTCTAGGGTCAATGAAGTAGATTGGATATGTTTGGCGCCAAAACACAACTTTCATATTCAGCGCACGAACCGGTGCATGTAATGCACGTGTGGGGCCTGTTTTCTAGTCGGGTTTTGAAGGTGATCAAAACGTGATATACATTCCTAAACTTGGCTTTCGGGCGCAATTGAGTGGATTAGACATGTTTGACGTGAAAACACAAGTTTCATAATCGACGCACGAACCGGTGCGTTTAAAGCTCCTCTGGGGCCCGTTTTCTTGCCGGTTTTCGAAGGTGACCAAAACGTGGTATACATACCCAAACTTGGTTTTTGGGTGTCATAGAGTGGATTGGACATGTTGGGCGGCAAAGCACAACTTGGATAATCTGCACCGAAAGGTGCATTTAATGCACCTGTGGGGCCCGTTTTAGCACCGGTTTTTGAAGGTGACCTAAACATGCTATACATACCCAAACTTGGTTTTTGAGTGCAATGGAGTGGATTGGACATGTTTGTCGCGAAGACACAGCTTTCAAAATCGGTGCACGAGCCGACGCATTTCACCACCTGTGGGGCCCGTGTTCGCGTCGGTTTTTGATTGTGACCAAAACGAGATATACATACCCAAACTTGGTTTTTAGTTGCCATGGAATGGATTGGACATGTTTGGTGCGAAAACACAACTTTCAATATCGCCGCACGAACGGATGCGTTTAATGCACCGGTGGGTCCTGTTTTCACGCCGGTTTTTGAAGTTGACAAAAGAATGATATAGATACCCAAATTTAGTTTTTGGGTGCAATAGAATGGATTGGACATGTTTGTCATGAAAACACAACTTTTATAATTGGCGTCGAACTAGTGCATTTAATGCTAATCTGGGGCCTGTTTTCACGTCGGTTTTCAAAGGGGACCAAAGCGTGATATTCATACCCAAACTTGGTTTTTGGGTGCAACGGAGTGGATTGGATATGTTTGGCATGAAAACACAACTTTCATAATCGGTGCAAGGATCTGTGGATGTAAGGCACCTGTGGGGCCTGTTTTCGCGTGGGTTTCTGAAGGTGACCAAAATGTGATATACATTCTTAAAACTTGGCTTTTGGGTGCAATGAAATGGATTGGACATGTTTGGCGTGAAAACACAAGTTTCATAAACGACGCACGAACTGGTGCGTTAAAGCACCTCTGGGGCCCGTTTTCGTGCCGGTTTTCGAAGAGGACCAAAACGTGGTATACATAACCAAACTTGGTTTTTGGGTGTCATGGAGTGGATTGGACACATTTGTCGACAAAACTCTACTTTCATAATCGGCGCACGAACCGGCGCATTTAATGCACCTGTGGGGCCTGTTTTCGCGTCGGTTTTTGAAGGTGACCTAAAAACATCATAAACATACCCAAACTTGGTTTTTGAGCGCAATGGAGTGGATTGGACATGTTTGTCGCGAAAGCACAACTTACAAAATCGGCGCACGAGCCAACGCATTTAATCACCTGTGGGCCAGTTTTCGCGTCGGTTTTTGAAAGTGACCAAAACGAGATATAAATACCCAAACTTGGTTTTTGGTTGCCATGGAGTGGATAAGACATGTTTGATGCGAAAACACAACTTTCATAATCGGCGCACGAACCGGTGCGTTTAATGCACCGTTGGGTCCCGTTTACGCGTCGGTTTTTGAAGGTGACAAAAGAATTATATAGATACCCAAACTTAGTTTTTCGGTGCAACGGAATGGATTGGACATGTTTGTCGCGAAAACACAACTTTCATAATCGGCACCGAACTGGTGCATTTAAGGCACCTCTGGGGCCCGTTTTCGCGCCGGTTTTCGAAGGTGACCAAAACATGATATACATACCCAAACTTGATTTTTGGGTGTCGTGGAGTGCATTGGAAATGTTTCACGCGAAAACACAACTTCATAATCGGGCCACAAACTGGTGTATACATGTGGGGCCTGTTTTCGCGTCGGCTTTTGAAGGTGACCAAAACATGATATACATACCAAAACTTGGTTTGTGGGTGCAATGGAGTGGATTCGACATGTTTGTCGCGACAACATAACTTTCATAATTGGCGCACCAACCGGCTTATTTAATGCATCGGTGGGGCCTGTTTTCACGTCGGTTTTTTAAGGTGACCAAATGTATGATATAGATACAAAAACTTTGTTGTTGGTTGCCATGGGCTAGATTGGACAAGTTTTTTGCGAAAACACAACCTTCATAATCGTCGCACGAACTGGTGTTTGCATATGGGGCCTGCTTTCGCGTCGGCTTTTGAAGGTGACAAAAAAAAATGATATACACACCCAAACTTGGTTTTTGGGTGCAATAGAGTTGATTGGACATGTATGGCGCGATAACAGAACTTTAAGAGTCGACGCTGAACCGGTGCATTTAATCACCTCTGGGGCCCGTTTTCGCGCAGGTTTTTTAGGGTGTCCAAAACATGATATAACTACCCAAACTTGGTTTTTGGCTGTCATGGAGTGGATTGGACAAGTTTAGCGAGAAAACACAACTTTCATAATCGGGGCACGAACCGGTGCATACTTGTGGGGCATGTTTTCACGCTGGCTTTTGGAGGTGACCTAAGCATAATATACATAGCCAAACTATGTTTTTTGGTGCAATGGAGTGGATTGGACATGTTGGGTGTTAAACAACTTTCATAATCTGTGCCGAACCGATGCATTTAATGCACCTGTGGGGCCCGTTTTCACACCGGTTTTTGAAGGTGACCTAAACATCATATAGATACCCAAACATTGTTTTTGAGTGCAATGGAGTGGATTGGAGATGTTTGTCGCGAAAACACAACTTTCAAAATCGACGCACGAGCCGACGCATTTAACCACCTGTGGGGCCAGTTTTCGCATCGGTTTTTGAAGGGGACCAAAAAGAGGTATACATACCAAAACTTGGTTTTTGGGTGTCATGGAGTGGATTGGACATGTTTGGCACGAAAAGAGAACTTTCATAATTGGCACAGGAACCGATGCATTTAATGCACCTGTGAGGCTTGTTTTTGCGTCAGTTTTTGAAGGTGACAAAAACGTGATATACATTCTTAAACTTGGCTTTTGGGTGTAATGAAGTGGATTGGACATGTTTGGCGCGAAAACACAAGTTTCATAATCGACGCACGAACTGGTGTATACAAGTGGGGCCTGTTTTCGCGTCGGCTTTTGAAGGTGTCCAAAAAAACATATAAGTAACCAAACTTGGTTTTTGGGTGGCACGGAGTGGATTGTACAAGTTTGGTGCAAAAACATAACTTTCATAATCGACACACGAACCGACGTATACATGTGGGGTCTGTTTTCGCGCCGGCTTTCGGAGGTGACCAAAACATAATATACATACCCAAACTTGGCTTTTGGGTGCAATGGACTGGATTGGACATGTTTGGCGTCAAAGCACAACTTGCATAATCGGCGCCGAACAGGTGCATTTAGTGCACCTGTGGGGCCCGTTTTCGCACCGGTTTTGGAAGGTGACCTAAACATCATATACATACCCAAACTTGGTTTTGGAGTGCAACGGAGTGGATTGGACATGTTTGTCGCTAAAACAAAATTTTCAAAATCGGCGCACGAACCGACGCATTTAATGCACCCGTGGGGCCAGTTTTCGCATCGGTTTTTGAAGGTGACGAAAACTTGATATAAATACCCAAACATGGTTTTTTGTTGCCATGGAGTGGATTGGACATGTTTGGTTCGAAAACACAACTTTCATAATCAGCGCACGAACCGGTGCTTTTAATGCACCCGTGGGGCCCCTTTTCGCACCGATTTTACAAGGTGACAAAAACATGATATACATACCCAAACTTAGTTTTTGGGTGCAATGGAATGGATTGGGCATGTTCGGCGCGAAAACACAACTTTCATAATCCGCGTCGAACCGGTGCATTGAAGGCACGTCTGGGGCCCGTTTTCGCGCCGGTTTTTGAAGTGACCAAAACATGATATACATACCCAAACTTAGTTTTTGGGTGCCATGGAGCGGATTGGACATGTTTTCCGCGAATACACAACTTTCATAATCGGCGTCAAACCGGTGCATTTAATTCAAGTCTGGGGCCCGTTTTTGCGTTGGTTTTCGAAGGGGATGAAAACGTGATATACATACCCAATGATTTTGGGGTCAATGGAGTGGATTGGATATGTTTGGCGCGAAAACAAAACTTTCATATTCGGCGCACGAACCGGTGCATGTAATGCACCTGTGGGGCCTAATTTCACGTCGGATTTTGAAGGTGACCAAAACGTGATATACATTCCTAAACTTGGCTTTTGGGTGCAATCGAATGGATTGGACATGTTTGGCGGAAAAAGACAAGTTTCATAATCGGCACAAGAACCGATGCATGCACCTCTCGGCCCGCTTTCGCGCCGGTTTTCCAAGGTGACCAAAACGCGGTATACATACCCAAACTTGATTTTTGGGTGTCATGGAGTGGATTGGACATGTTGGGCGGCAAAGCACAACTTTCATAATCGGCGCCGAACCGGTGCATTTAATGCACCTATGAGGCCCGTTTTCACAACGGTGGGGTCCGTTTTCGCACCAGTTTTTGAAGGTGACCTAAACATCATATACACACCCAAACTTGGTTTTTGAGTGCAATGGAGTGGATTGGACATGTTTGTCGCAAAAACACAACTTTCAAAATCGGCGCACGAGCCGACGCATTTAACCACCTGTGGGGCCCGTTTTCGCGTCGGTTTTTGAAGATGACCAAAACGAGATATACATACCCAAACTTGGTTTTTGGTTGCCATGGAGTGGATTGGACATGTTTGGTGCGAAAACACAATTTTCATAATCGGTGCACGAACTGGTGCTTTTAATGCACTGGTGAGTCCCGTTTTCGCGTCGGTTTTTGAAGGCGACAAAAGAATGATATAGATACCCAAACATAGTTTTTGGGTGCAATAGAATGGATTGGACATGTTTGTCGTGAAAACACAACTTTCATAATCGGCGCCGAACCGGTGCATTTAATGCACGTCTAGGGCCCGTTTTCGCGTCGGTTTTTGAAGGTGACCAAAACATGATATACATACCCAAATTTGGTTTTTGGGTATCATTGAGCGAATTGGACATGTTTGGCGTCAGAACGTAACTTTTATAATCGGCGCCGAACTAGTGTATTCAATGAACCTGCGGGGCCCGTTCTCGCGTCGGTTTTTGAAGGTGACCAAAACATAATATACATATCTAAACATTGTTTTTTGGTGCCATGGAGTGGATTGGACATGTTTGTCACGAAAAGACAACTTTCATAATCGGCGCTGAACCGGTGCGCTTAATGCACCTGTGGGGCCCCTTTTTATGTTGATTTTTGAAATTCACAAAATATGTTATACATACCCAAACTTGTTTTTTGGGTGCAATGGAGTGGATTGGACATGTTTCTCTCAAAAACACAACTTTCATAATTGGCGTCGAACCGGTGTCTTTAATGCACCTCTCGGGCCCGTTTTCGCACAGGTTATTCAGGGTGACCAAAACATGATATACATACCCAAACATGTTTGGCGCGAAAACACAACTTTCATAATTGACACACAAACCGGTACATTTAATGCACCTTTGGGGCCTGTTATCACGCCGGTTTTTTAAGGTTACCAAAATGTGATATACATACCTAAACTTAGTTTTTTGGTGCAATGAAGCTGATTGGACATGTATGGCATGAAAACGCAAGTTTCATAATTGGCACACGAACTGGTGTATATATGTGGCGCCTATTTTCGCGTCGGCTTTTGAAGGTGACCAAAACATGTTTTACATTCCCAAACTAGGTTTTTAGGTGCAAGGGAGTGGATTGGACATGTTTAGCGCCAAAACGCAACTTTCATAATCGGCGCCGAACAGGTGCATTTAATGCACATGTGGGGCCTATTCTCATGCCGGTTTTTGAAGGTGACCAAAACATGATATACATATCCAAACTTGGATTTTTGGTGCCATGGAGTGGATTAGACATGTTTGTCGTGAAAACACGACTTTCATAATTGACGTCGAACCGATGTATTTAATGCACCTCTCGGGCCCATTTTCGCGCCGGTTTTTGAAGGTGACCAAAACATGATATACATACCCAAACTTTGTTATTGGGTGTCGTGGAGTGGATTGGACATGTTTGACGCGAAAACACAATTTTCATAATCGGCACATGAACCGGTGCATTTAATGCAACTGTGGGGCCAGTTATCGCGCCGATTTTTGATGGTGACCAAAACGTGATATACAGACCTAAACTTGGTTTTTGGGTGTAATGAAGTGGATTGGACATGTTTGGCGCTAAACCACAAGTTTCATAATCGACGCACGAACCGGTTTATATATGTGGGGCTTGTTTTCGCGCAGACTTTTGAAGCTGACCAAAACATGATATACGTACCCAAACTAGGCTTTTGGGTGCAATAGAGTGGATTGGACATGTTAGGCGCCAAAATAGAACTTTCATAATCGGCGCCGAACCGAAGCATTTAAAACACCTATGGGGCCCGTTTTGGCGTCGGTTTTTAAAGGTGACCAAAACTTGTTATACATACCGAAACTTGTTTTTTGGGTGCCATGGAGTGGATTAGACATGTTTGTTGCGAAAAGACAACTTTGATAATCGGCGCCGAAACGGTGCATTTAATGCACCAGTGGGGCCCCTTTTCGCACCGATTTTTGAGGGTGACAAAAACATGATATACATACCCAAACTTGGTTTTTGGGTACATTGGAATGGATTGGACATGTTCGTCGTGAAAACACAACTTTTATAATCGGCGCCGAACTGGTGCGTTAAAGGCCCCTCTGGGGGCCCGTTTTCGCGCCGTCTTTGAAGGTGACCAAAACCTGATATACATACTCGAACTTGGTTTTTGGGTGTCATGGAGTGGATTAGGACATGTTTCGCGTGAAAACACAACTTTCATAATCGACACTCGAACCATGCATTTAATGCATCTGTGGGGCCTGTTTTCGCCTTGGTTTTTGAAGGTGACCACAAAATGATATACATACTAAACTTAGTTTTTGGGGGTAATAAAGTTGATTGGACATGTTTGGCGCGAAAACAAAAGTTTCATAATCGGCGCACGAACCTGTATATACATGTCAAGCCTGTTTTCGGACCGGCTTTTGAAGGTGACCAAAACATGATATACATACTCGAACTAGGTTTTTAGGTGCAATGGAGTGGATTGGACATGTTTGGTTCCAAATTGCAACTTTCATAATCGGCACCGAACCGGTGCATTTAATGCACCTGTGGGGCCCGTTCTCGCGTCGGTTTTTGAAGTTGACTAAAACATGACATACATATCCAAACTAATTGTTGGTGCCATGGAGTGGAGTGGACAGGTAGGTCGCGAAAAGACAACTTTCATAATTGGCGCCGAACCGGTGCTTTATTGCACCCGTGGGGCTCCTTTTCGCACCGATTTTAGTAGGTGACAAAAATATGAAATACGTAACCAAACTTTGTTTTTGGGTGCAATGGAGTGGATTGGGCATGTTCGTCGCGAAAACACAACTTTCATAATCGACACCGAACCGGTGCATTTAATACACCTCTGGGGCCCGTTTTCGCATCAGTTTTTGAAAGGTGATCAAAACATGATACACATACCCAAACTTGGTTTTTGGGTGTCATGGAGTGGATTGGACATGTTTGCGGTAAAAACACAACTTTCACGAATCTGTGCATTTAATGTACCTGTGGGGCCTTTATTCACGCCGGTTTTTGAACGTGACCAAAACTTGATGTATATACCCAAACTTGGTTTTTGGGTGCAATGAAGTGGATTGGACATGTTTGACGTGAAAATAAAAGTTTCATAATCGGTGCACGAACCGGTATATACATGTCAGGCCTGTTTTCGTGCCGGCTTTTGAAGTTGACCAAAACATGATATACATACCCGAACTAGGTTTTTCAGTGCAATGGAGTGGATTGGACATGTTTGACGCTAAAACGCAACTTTTATAATCAGCGCCGAACCGGTGCATTTAATGAATCTATGGGGCCCGGTTTCGCGCCGGTTTTTGAAGGTGGCCAAAACCTCATATACATACCCAAACTTGGTTTTTGGGTGCAATGGAGTGGATTGGACGTGTTTGTCGTGAAAACACAACTTTCATAATCGGCGTACGAACCGGTGCATTTAATGCACCTGTGAGGCCCCTTTTCGCGCCGATTTTTGAATGTGATCAAAACTTGATATACATTCCGAAACATGGTTTTTGGGTGCAATGGAATGGATTGGATATGTTTCTCGCAACAACACAGCTTCCTTAATCGACGCCGAACCGGCACATTTATTGCACCTGTGGGGCGCATTTTCGCGCCGGTTTTTGAAGGTGACAAAAACATGATATACATACCCAAATTTAGTTTTTGGGTGCAATGGAATGGATTGGACATGTTTGTCGCGAAAATACACGGCACCGAATCGGAGGATTTAATGCATCTCTAGGGCCCGTTTTCGCGTCAGTTTTTTACAGGTGACCAAAACATGATATACATACCCAAACTTGGTTTTTGGGAGTAATGAAAATGATTGGGTATGTTTGGCGCGAAAACATAAGTTTCGTAATCGACGCACGAACCGGTTCATTTAATGCACCTATGGAGCCCGTTTTCGCATCGGTTTTTTAAGTTGACCAAAACATGATATACATACCAAAACAGTGTTTTTGGGTGCCATAGAGTGGATTGGACATGTTTGTCGCGAAAAGACAACTTTCATAATAGACGTCGAACCGCTGCATTTAATGCACCTACGAAGCTCGTTTTCGCACCAATTTTTGAAGGTGAGAAAAACATGATATACATATGCAAACTTCATTTTTGGGTGCTGTGGAGTGGATTAGACGTGTTTGGCGCGAAAACACAACTTTCATAATCAGCGCCAAACCGGTGCAATTAATGCACCTGCGGGGCTCGTTTTCTCGCTGATTTTTGAAGGTAACCAAAACTTGATATACATACTCAAACTTGGTTTTTGGATGTCACGGAGTGGATTGGACATGTTTGGCGCGAAAACAGAAGTTTAATAATCGGCGCACGAACTAGTGCAATTAATGCACCGGTGGGGGTCTTTTTTCGCGTCGGTTTTTTAAGATGACCAAAACTTTATATACATACCTAAACTTGGTTTTTGAATGTAATGAAGTGGATTGGACATGTTTGGCGAGAAAACACAAGTTTCGTAATCGGCGCACAATCCGATGTATTTAATGCACCTGTGGGCCCTGTTTTCGCGTCAGCTTTTGAAGGTGACCAAACATGATATACATACCCAAACTTGGTTTTTGCGTGTAATAGAGTGGATTGGACATGTTTGGCGCGAAAACACAATTTTCATAATCGGCGCCGAATTGGTGCATTTTATGCACCTGTGGGATCCGTTTTCGTGTCGGTTTTTGAAGGTGACCAAAGCATGATATACATATCCCAACTTGGTTTTTTGGTGCGATGGAGTGGATTGGACATGTTTCTCACGAAAATATAACTTTCATAATCGGCACCGAACCGGTGCATTTAATGCACTTGTGTGTCCTGTTTTTGCGCCGATTTTTGAAGTTGACCAAAACAATTTAGAGTTGAGTCGCCCCAGGTTTCAGGAGCTATCCGCATTAAAATGGATACCTAGGTCGCATATGAGATCCATTTTGAAAGTTCTAAATATGGATTAAAAGATAAGAAGATAACCTTTCCAACGCCACCACTCATCTCCAAATTCGACAAGAGTCAACAGAAATCATTAAAACATGATGACGTCTAGAAACTGCCCCGGGGCTGTGACACTATCTTTTAGCCTTTGGGTCGTTTATCCTTCCTAGGCCCATTAGTATTAGGGTTTGCCCCTATGGATGCTCTAAACTCTATGTAAGCAGTAGCCTCCATCATTAGGTTTAGGTTTCTGCTTCGTTTCATGTGTTATCAAACAGTTTCACCGTTTGACAGTTAGTTGGATTCCACCTTTATGAGTTTCATTCAGATTCCGCAATTGTGTTGCGTTCTTCCTTATTCTTGCTTGTGTTCTTTGATTCGCAGGTTGTAAATAGCCTTCTTTGCGAGGTCAATCGTGTGTGCACGGTTGATTACCAGAGGAGAAGTTGTGCTGTGATTGCGTGGTTCGAATCGTGTTGATTTGAGGCTGGATCGATTGTGTGTGGCATCTCCAACAAATCGAGAGTTACAATGACCTGACGGAAGATCAAGAATCACATACACATTAAGTGGTAATCAGAGCTTTAGGTATATCGTCATATTCATATCTATCTTTGTCCATAGAAAAGCTGCTACACAAAAAAGAGTAGATCGTTAGGTATTTCGCTGTCCAAACCGTGTTTAGCCTTTGCATAATTTTATTTCAGAGTCCTTAGTGTTTAGTTTGTGTCCTTAGTTTGTGTTTTAGTTGCTGGATACCGTAATTTTTTTTGCTTCCAAGTGTTTTCCTTCGTCATTCATCTGTTATCTTGTTAACATCTTTTATCGTATCACATCTGTTATATTAAATAAAAAAAAAATTTCCACCTGCCCATCCCTTGTTTGAACCACTATCAGATCCCTAACATCCAAATCACCCATCCATAGGCTTTCGCCACAAAATCATCTACAAATTTCGCACGCAATTTGGAAACCAAAGCTGTTTTCAGGCTTTACAAAAATCTGATACAGAGATCCATCACTAAAATATTCATAACTTTTATTTCTTAACGCCAAATTAGATATATAAGTGCTTTTCAAATATATACCGAAAATTTTCCAACCTCTGATGGCCCTTGATTCAACTATTGCATATCATAAGTTTCTATTTTCGCGATCTAATGTTTCAGGACAGATTTAACAGAAATACAAGATTTTCTCTAGGTGACATCTTTGATGATATCGATCTAAAACATGGTTGTGTGCCATCTTCTGTGCTTCTGGTTCAGACAGAAATATCAGAAAAATAAAATAAAAATAAAAATTTTGAAGATCAAGAAGCTGAGAATTAACCTTTGCTGGTTTTTCAAGTACTGAATAGTTTGCTGATTTTTGGAGCCCATTGATATCTTCATTCATATTCTTGTAATATCTGGATTTTTTAAAGATTAGGCCAGCAACTAGAATATAATACTTAGAACACTTATTCAAAATTATTTATCTGTTATAGAATTGTGTTTCACTAATCATTATTTTTTAGCCCTCCAAGCTCCACATACCCACCTCGAATTAGCACTGTATTTGATCCTGCAATTGTGGAATTATGACTGCCGGGTTTCTCCTGCCACTGGTTGCAACATCTTTTGCTTTGCTTTAGTAAGAACCATGCAAGAGCTCGGTAAGGCGTTTTCTTTTGTGTAATTTTCACAATCCATCCCACTGTAGCTCTAGGAATAATATTTTGTGCTATCTATATGCTATTTTTCCTAAGCATGATAGGGAGAAAAGGAGGTGAATACAATGTGAGTAGTACTTTGCAAAGAATCCTTGATAATATCAATGCAACATTTGAAAAACACAACGAGTTTGTGGACAATATGTTGGCAAGCCTTAAGAAATGTAATTCACCTCAGAGAGATGTCGCACGTGATCAAAAGGCACATGAGGTTCAGACTATTGCTACATCATCTCCTTCTACAAGTAATTATATTCTTTCATCTCTTCTTTTATATGATGGTTTAGATTCTACTAAATATATTGCTTGGAAAAGAGAGATGGATAATCTATTTGGACAATGTTGTATGTGTGAAAGGTGAAAGCTTTTGAATGTTGCTAGTGCATTAGTTGATAGTGTTTTAACTTGGTGGCAATGTTTATATATAACTAAAAATATCCTTGAACATGGAGTGATACTAAAATTTTAATGAGAGAAACTGTTGTTGATACATCTTTTGAAACTATGTCTAGTTGTGATGTACACTCTTTGGAGGAGGAGCTTTCTACTGTACCTCTTATTGCATCTAATATTTTGCAGGAAATTGAGATCAAATAAGAATATAAAAGTGATATATACATAGAGAAAGAAGAGATACACAATGTTACATGTATAACCCAAGATG
>BCLG01004609.1:20111-35525 GCA_001602295.1 Zoysia matrella | reverse complement strand
AAAAGGAATAACTTAAATAGTTCTATACACAAAAAAGGAATAACTTAAATAAACGTGACCGAGTTGGAATCAGAAAAATGACCTGCTTCCGAGTTTAAATCTGGAAAAAAGGCAAAGGTATTTTAGACTTTATCCTTTAATTATGAATTGTAAGTCCTATTAGTCCCTCTGAACAGACTAATAGGAAAACAATTAGTTCATAAATGAACTAATAATTAGTACCCTTGTTAGTCCACCGTTTGGAGGATAAAAGGATTAATTTTTAGTCGACAAACAATTAGTCTCTTGTCTCCAAACATGGCCTTATCATGCCGTCTCAATATAAGTTTAAGTACATTGCCCTCTATCTTTAACAAATAATTTCTATATATTGATTAACTTTAAAGATATTAGATTTATAATTCTAAAATCATTATAAGAAATACTTTTATAATATATATTTTTATATAATTAAAGTTGATTAAATTTATAAATATTTTTAGTCAAAGATATTTTACTTAGATCTAGATTGAAATTTATTACTTCCTCTATTTCAAAATAGATGTCGTGTTCCAACGGTGTCTGACGCAAAACAACAGACACTATCCTATAATGCCTACTGCTATTGATTGCAGTGCAGTGGTCTCTTCCTCTCCGGCTGAGAACCTGGGACAGGGAAAGATTTCTTTGTTTACTAGATGATTTTTTTTACCACGAGAATTTATGAATGGTTAGACGATGATATCAAAATTTTAATCTAATGAAGAATTGTTTGCTATTTCTAAAATGTTTGGATATCTATATGAAATATAATTATATATAGTAATGAGTTAGCTATTTTAGATGTAACACCAGAGGTAGCTAACACTAATGGCCAAAATGATAGGAAGTTAATGGCCACGAGGCATCCTAATATTTTGGCCGTAGAAGATGCTGGCAATGGTGTTGGTGATGCGGGAAGTTATGCGGATGGGGCTACGATTGAAGTGAATGGAGTCCTATCCTTTCTATATAATAAATTCAAATCCTATGAGCATTATGCGCCTCCAAAGACAGAAAAAATAACAGATATATCAACCGACGAATTTTAAGCCCCATAAAGTTTAGCAAGTTCAGAAATCTCGTAGGCACGGGACCAGATAGCAAACTTATGCTAATTTGCCTGAACACATTACTACAATGCAATTTAATCACCAAAGTATTTAACCAAAGAAGACTGAATATTCTGAAAATTGAAGCATAATTCAATAGGCACTTTTTATCTATTCTCTTACCCTTGTTCGCTGCTGGTTCAGTCTGCCGCTCGTCGCAATCAGCAGATAGCGGTCCAACTTCGTCACGGCCTTGGCATCTACTGAACCATACATGAGAAAAAAGCAAGCTTTATTGTTTTTTTTTTGAATGCAAAACCACCGCAATAGGAGAGAATATGGACATTTAAGTGGAGCTTCTCCCTTGTTTTCCCAATCTTCTTAAAGAAATTTTTACAGCCATCTTGAAGAATAAGCCGCTCTCCAGCTTTCCTGATGTGATGCTTTCTAAATTCATATTGCAATTTGCAGTAGTATTACACAATGGTGAATGGTTAGATGATGACATATTATAGAACTTTGATTCCTCGCACATAAACAAAGGGAAATGGGTAAACAACAGAATGAAATTATCCAACTCCTTAGTATGTAATGATGCAAATGTATTGAAGGATCTAAGTAGGTTAACCTTTAAAAAATTAGTAGTAAGTAGATGCATAAGTGCAAAATGTTGTTCCACAGCTGAAAATGTTGGAGACGCCATGCAAGGCAGTTGCTAAAGAAAACATGCCACCTAATAGAGGACAGATATTGGCTTCGTGATCATTAAGAGAGAAAGAAACATGTCTGTGCAGTAATCCCATGTTCATCACACTAATGGAAATACAGTTTAATATTCCTAAGCTAGAATAATGTATGAAATCACATACCTGCACAATCACTCTAGCAATTATTTCTCTTCATGAGGTATCTTGTCTTGCTTCTAATCTTCTGATTTCCGCTAAAACCAAAAAAACAAAGAGAAGAGCCCAATAATAAGTTGCTTTCACAACTCAAGAAGACTAATATATTCAAACTAAATGACCTATGGATATGGTGACTGAGCATTCTTATCAAAAATGCAAAAACTTGAACATCAAAGAATCTCTATGCACAGGATAGGAAAAGATATACAAGTGATAAATGATATAATAGAAATCTAAAAGTAAGGGCATTGCAAAATAGATAAATGATATAATAGAAATGATTCTAAATAACTATTAAAGTGTTGCATGCTTGAAAAAAATGCTCCTTGTCCACTTGCTTGTTCCTAAAAACTGAAATATGGAAACACATCCTTCGATGCTATTATGTGTTGAATGAAACTGGTGTCTCTGTAAAGGATCACAAGGATACAATCGAATGATACGAAATATATTTTGAAAAAGGATTGGAGGAAAGATGTGTTTAAATAAGTCCACTGCGAAGAAGAAATTGAAATCCCATCCGGCTACAAAAATCGCTGGGCACCATCTAGACATTCAGGAGATTCATGTTTGTATGTAGGAGATTTATAGATGTAACAGTTTTGGAAAGATTGTTATCAATACCAGTTCCAAGAAAAATGAGTTACCAGGAGGGCAGGCGCCAGGAGGGGAGGAGAGGCGCAGGCGGGCTCAGGTGCGAGCAGAAGAGCTCGATATGGTGGAGGGCATCACTGGAGATGCGCTCAATAGGTTCGGACCCGATTACAAAAACAAGCTTATTATATAATAGTCAAAGGCCTGCCAGTCAGTAATATTCTAGTACTTCTAAAATTTCAACGAAGCCCAATTACAAAAACAAGCTGAAGCCATTACTCGGCATGGGCGTGGAGCATCCGCAGATCGATCCAGACCAAGTGCTTCGACCCGACTCGGCCTCGTGGGCTAATCCATTAATTAGCTGCCCTGGGTCCACGAGCCGTGGGCCGAGAGTTTCTACTGCTATTAGGATCGAAGGACACCGAAGAGAAATTCCTAGTGGGCACGACCAACGATCGACCCACCCACTCGCTCGAGGACAACACGGCCAGAGATCATGTCATGTGCACTAGACAAGCGAATTGTCCCTGCTACTCTCTTCGTCTAAAATTATAAGTTATTCTAAATTCAATAACTTTTTTAAATATTTTTTTCTCTCTTTTTTTTCTGTGTTTTTAGCACATTCTATCTTTTTCACTTATTGAATTTTTGTATCTAACTTTAAAATAACTTATAAATCAGGACGAAGCGACTACTTGGACAGCACGATGAGGACGACAGGACCATGATAACATGCAAGAGAATGGTGCTGGGAGCGGCTCGATGGGACTACCAATATCTGGTGGTGACATGGATGATTTGGTCTGACACCAATCGGATCTCAAATCTCTCTCATCCTACTTCATGGGACGGGTCGACGAGGCGCAGCTGGGCCGAGCAGACCCACGTCCATCTTGACCTACTACTTCTACCCAACGCCACTGTCCACCCATTGGGTGCGCATGTACGAGAATTTTCGACATTGATCGGCCTATTCAATCAAGATTCTACCGCCCATGCCTTGTGACTCTCGCATCTCTAGCTTAGAGATGGCAATGAGTTGAGTTTGAATTGGATTTTGTAAAAATCTACCTACTTAAAAAAAATTACAAAGGCAATATCAGACCCTCACCTACACCCACGGGTGAAAAGTTAAATCTACATCTAAACCCGTCGAATTTTGAGTGGGTGTCAATTCCTCATCTGGTTTGCAATATATTTTGTTACATAGGGCATATCCATTATAGTTCCATACACGAATGTGAGGTCCTCATCGGGTTTCGAACGGGTGTCGAGTACTCCATTGTCATGAGAATGGTAACACGTCGGGTTCAAATAGAATTTCGGACCCGAGAGATTTTATAATGGGATGGGATGAGCCAATCATAGTATTCAGACACCGACGAGTTATCCACGCGTGGAAAAACTTGAGCTACACCCGTGTCATTTCAAGTTGGGCACGGGTGTCGTCCGCAGGTGAATAAATAGACTCACACCCGCAACCCGATGGGTACTCGAAACTCACACCAGAATTGCCATCCGTACTCTATCTCGGTGACTGCACCCATATTTATTGTTATCAATTCAGTTACATCTAGAACTGCTATAATAAAATTGCTCTAAAAGGTCCAATTATAACAGTTTTCTACGTACTAATGGTTTTGAAATCTATATTTACCAATGTCACTATCTGTGATTATGAGTTTATGAGTAAAGTAATATGGTTACAATTGATATATTATGTTTAGCGTCAATGGATGCCGCCATTTTTGGAACCCCATGCACCAAGCCACCAAACTCTCATGCCAGCATGTAAATAGTTTAGGTGCAACTAAGGTTAGCCTCAGAACCTATTTAGTTCAACAAAATAAACTAATTTTTTAAAAGCGGGGGAGAATTTTAAAACTTAGTTCATTTTTTTTAACTAAAGAGATTTTGAAGGTAACCTAAGTGGGATTGTTTTACACTCCTACCAGCCCTGAACCAACCCTAACAACTGCCATTTACCCGACATAAGGGACATATTTTACAAAAGCGCATGCTGGCCTTACCGATCTTTGGTTAGGCTGGCCATGCCTTATTTATCTTGAAAGAAATCAGGTTACTTTATTTCTCACGAACCACTCCTCTTTTGTATCAATAAATCGAAATGCCAGGCTAGCTGTTCGTGTCGCATGTGCCTAATTATCCTTCAGGCTCAGATTTTGTATTGGGTCGCTTGGCGCATTCCGTATATCATCAGAATCACAGTGGACCAGCACTGGTGTCATAATCAAATCCAAATTCAGTTTTGAGTGTTGGACGTAGAAAATTTGGTATAACACAGATTTGATTATACTTCAAGTGGTGGCAGATGTGCCAAATCCCAAGGTCCAATCACAATTGATCCTAGTGTGTCACATACTCACATGTGGCCCTTTTTGAATCATTTTCGCTTGTAGTGCTTATCCAGTATTCAAACCTCAAACTTAACGCTTCAGCAATATACTTCTTAAATTGACATGATTGACTTCTAACATCAACTCTGATCATTTATTTTATTAAAAAATAATAAATAATAAATATTTTATTATAATTTAATTTATTATTAGAATTATTTGAAATCACAATTTAAAATTTTACATATTTTAAATTTTTTTAATAAAATAAATTGTCAAAGTTGATATAAATCAATGGCGACATGGAACGGAGAGAGTATCCAGTGACGTACCTAGGATTGTACGAAGCGTATGAATTTTTTTTTTGCAGTTATACAACAGTAAATATGATAGTAGTGTCAGTCAATAAAGACTAAAAGAGAAAAAAACTGAGCAAACTACAGAGCACTTGTACTTCCCTTTCGAGATGACTGAAGAACCACCCCGTACTATCAAACTTTAGTCTAGTTACTAGATCTAAAGAACATGCGGTCTAAAGAAAGTGTAACTCGTAAATACATCGTAAGCTCATACTCGTCAGAGAGAGAGAAATATTTCAAAAAAAAAAATATTCTATCAATACAAACCAAAAGTTCTATCTTTTTATCAAGTATTCTGTCATTTAAAATTAAATGTTTCATGTATTTCGCTTGAAGATTTCAACAGAACTAAGTGTATTTAGTGTAAAAAATTATTAATTTAGGTAAAATGGCTAATAGATACCTAAATCGAGTACAAAAACATTAATTTAGATACTTAAGTAAAAAATAGCAGTCTAACACAGAGCTATATCAATATTTAAAATTTAATTATTGCCATCTTTACTAAATCTGATACACATATATAGTAATATTTTAAAATTATCTATATATATTTATTATTTAAATATCTGTTAAAATTAAAACTTTAACTGACGTATATATTAAAAATAATTTAAACTAAAATTTTTAAATATGCCGCGGTATATCTTGCCCACCCGCTGGTTAGGGCAGTGAGAGTACCTACATAGCTGCTCAGCACCGTGTGCAACACGAACCCACTTTTGCCACATTCCTTAGCGCAGAGAGGACCTCCTCCGCATGCGCGAATGGTACGTGTCGGTGGCGGAAGCTTCTTCTGTGTATGCGTATCGCACGGTCGCGGCGCCGGATCTCCTGTAAGCGGATTTTTTACTGGATTTTGCATATACTCTTTATATTTATCACTATTAGATCGATAAATAAATAGATAAAATAAATCTTTTATTTTTTTAAAAAAAAAATTATCTACTCATCTCCATAAGAGGTTCTATTTGAAATGTAAAAATTTCACAAAAATTTCGTAGAAATTTTACAAAAATCAGTTCAATTTTACATTAAAAAAAATTAAAATTCTTCTACTCCAAACGGAGGCTAAATGATTCACGCGGAGCTCCTTCACGGCCTAAATGATTCACCGGGATCTCCTTCACTTCTGCATTACGTGCCGCGTGCGTAAGCGGACGGAGCTGATGCCGTTGTGTGCCACAGAAACTGTTTGTTTGACTATCGTCAGACGGACTAGCGCCGTTCTGGCCGCTGACAGGCGAGGATCGAGCGAGAAAAATCACTATGCATCAAGGTTTCACGAAATCGAAGCCGTAAAGAGGAAAATCGACGGGCGCTCGTCGGCATACGCTCGTCAGACAATCCCTTCACTTGTGCCACACGTGCCGTGCCGCTACATCATGCTAGGAATGAAACCAACCAAAGTTTCAAAATTAAATAGCAGGACATTTTAAAAGTTGGATGAAAATGATATTTTGATCACAAAGTAAAGTAAGCGTTTTTTTAAAAAAAGAATCTTTACCCTTGATGATGAAGAGGACCTCAATTGCCGGCCATGTGCGCGCGGCATGGCGGATGCGAGGATCGGTGCTTGGATCCGCTAACTTAATCACCGATTAGGGTATTGAGTCGCTGTTGACACAGTGAAATAAATCTAATGCTACAGTGCTGTGTTGTAATCGATGTACATTTTTTATCCAACAGTTCTGTCGGCGTTCTGACCATCGGCGCAGTAAATATACGATCGTGGGAGAGGTGTGCCTTCGGATTCGATATGGTCTAGTCTACGAAAGACTCAGGAGGTTTTTACATGGTTCGGGCCACCTCGAGCGGTGTAATACTCTATATCTAAGAGGCGAATTATCTCGATGATAATATTACAAAGGCGGGATCCTCGCGAAGAGGGATCCTCTCTTCGCGAGAGGATCCAAAATACAAACGAGTGGAGGTACTTGCTCGGAAGGACGCAAGGACCCAAGGCTCTAACGGAGCTTGTGGATTTGTCTTTCGTGTGTTTGAGGCTGTTCGTGGTTGTCTTGTTCTACTCTTGTTGTGATGCAGTTCGCTGCTTGTTTTTTTTTTGTCTCCTCTATTGCTCTCCGATCCTCTTTTTATATAGGAGGGAGCTCTGGAGTTACAAGCGGTGAACCCTACGCGATCTTGCCGCCTCGCCGACAGGTGGTCCCTTCCGCTGTCGTTACCATCATTTCGCTCTGTCCAGACGCGGTCGTGACCCGTCGCGTCATGTTCAGCGGCGGATACTGCGATGCCTGTCAGGCGCTACTGTACCGGCTATAGTGCTGTCACGTCTTATCCAGCGACCGTTGCAGCTTTCTGCAGGAGTGTCGCCGTAGTGAATCTCGTCTCGTCCCGTCAGGACGGATGGCAGTTGGCCGTCAGAAAAAATGTACCATAACACGATACCTATCCCCCCAGGGGTCGCTCCCTAAGGGTCGGCCTTCGGAGGTCGGAGTATCTGCGTGTCCGCACGGCTAAGGCGTGACCAACTGTCGATGATTACTGCTGGAGGGTCGGAACTCGTGGTCGCCTGACCCTTGACTCGGGGCCTCGTGCATTCGGGCACGATCTGTCAGGTACCCGGAGCGCGTGATCCCGACAAGTTCATACGTTATTAAGTTACAGTTAACACAGCAGAGGTTAAAAGCATCTCCCAAAGCTCAGTAAAGTTTTCCCCAATAAGCGAAGGAGGTCTGATGCTGCATCGAACTCATCGACTGCGCGATTCTATTAAACCCATTTCCACCCAACTGCTTAGGAAGTGTTAGACACCAAAAATCACAGGGCCACCGGAGTATCCGACGCCGTGTCAAAGTGTCTGGTGAGTCGTTTCAGATTGAGCACTTAGCCCACGGAAGCATCCGACATGTTGTCGGAGTGTCCGGTGAGCCTCTCGGGTTCGGCTACTTAGCCTACCGTAACATCCGGCATGTTGTCAAAGTGTCCGATGAGCTATCTCGAGTTCAGACACTTAGCCTACAGGAGCATTCGGCACGTTGCCGAAGTGTCTGTTGAGTCCTTTCGGGTTCGAGCACTTAGCTCACCGGAGTATCCAGCACGATGCTGGAGTGTCCGGTGAGCCCTCTTGGGTTCCCGAAATTACACAACGAATCCTCCGACATCTTACCGGAGACTTTGATCACCAGAATGTCCGGCACTCTACTGGAGACTCTGGTAATGCCGATTTAGGAAAGTTTTCAGCAGATTGATTCTAATTTTTTTTTCTAACTCGTGGGATTAGTTATCCTGCTGGATAAGATCATCCCACCTCTATAAAACAGAGTCTCATAGCCAGTTGAGTATTATCCCAATCGATTAAACTATTTGCTTTTACATTTTACACTTTTCAAACTCTAATTCCCTCACTCGACCCTCGTGTTGTTTTTCCTTCGTCCCGATGATGTTTGAAGTCGATCCGGCTGGCCTGATCGAGCTCGGATCACTCATAAGACGATCATCCTCCGACGGGGTCCCTCTCGAGGCGGAATTGTGTAGGTGCTGCCTCAATCCAGTGTTGAAGAAACACCGATGTTTCCGCACACAAACGTGTGAGCGGTGTGTTGGCCCGGGATCCATTTTGACGTCAACACACTTTTTGACGACTCCACTGGGAACGAGTGATTTCGGTTGCACAAACCGATTCGTCGTTTTCTACCTTGAACTCTGAGATCTCCACGACGAATATCGTTATGCCGTCCTTGTAGGAGTTGCCCGAGTAAGCGCGCAAGGCATTCTTGGAACGACGAAAGACCTCTAAGGTGGCGCGCAAGGCGCGCGAGGAGCGGGAGCTGCAGAGTACTTGGCGTATTTTAAAAAGGACCATCAAGACGCGATCTTTCAATTGAAGGAGCCCGTTCTTTCGTCCGTCGACGATGATACGGCCATGAGTGCTGCCAATGTAAGGACATCTTCGCACTCTCCTGTTACTTTTGAATACCTTTCATATTATTTCGCCGACATAAAGAGGGTCTTAACGAATGATATGCAATACATGATTCAACAGAATATGTCTAAGTTTAAGAATGATAGTATTGCATCATCGTCTCATGTTGCATATGTAGATCCTATTATTAGTACATCGGCGCTCACTACTAGTGTAGAACAACCCCCGTATGGCATGCCGTTGAACTCATTTAGTGGACAAACTAGTTTTCCGTCGCATGTGCAAACGAGCGCTTTGATAGTGTCTCTCACTAGCGTGGAGCCAATCACTAGCATCCTCAATCTGGTCACGAGCCAATGGAATGAATTGACTAATTTTGTTCCACCTTACCGTACCCCAATCTAGCCACGAGCCGATTGAATGAATTGACTAATTTTGTTCCACCTTACCGTACCATCGCATATAGCACACAACCTATCCCACCAAACGGTACGGGTATCCCTCATGGCTCTGTTACTAATGAATTATTTAGTGTTATGAAAACGATCGTACACCCTCCACTTAATACTTCCGTGAGGCCACCCATTGCGAACATAAAGGAGTGTATGGCGCGCATTAAAAAGGACTTGAACAAACAATTTTGCGAAACGCTAGGGGTAGACCTCAAGGAAAAAGACCAAATTTATCAAAAACCGTACCCCGCATATTTAATGGCGAATATAGTAAAAGTACTTGGAAACACGTTAGCTAATATGTGGCACAATTAGAAGAAACGAGTTTTAGCGAAGCTTTAAAAGTATGCTTGTTTTCTTTGTCGCTAACCGGAGCGGCTTTCTCGTGGTTTTTCTCATTGTCCCCAGGCTCCATCTACACATGGGAGTCTTTAGGGCGTAAATTTTATGATCACTTTTATTCCGGAGACAACGAGTTGAACTTGTCACATTTGACATCGGTTCAGCAAGGAAAAGATGAAGCCATCGTTGATGGTTTAGAGATGTTAAAAACCGATGCTTTAATTTAACAATTTCTAAAAAAGATTTAGCCGACCTAGCTTTTAGTGGTTTGCGGTCACATTTTAGAGAAAAGTTGAAGGGGTATGATTTTCTTACACTCACTTATCTCCAACAAAGGGCTTCGGCTCAAGAAAGACGAAGCAAAGAAATAAAATATGACTACAAGACCCGCCACACCATGCACGTTGTGGAATGTGACTCGGATAGCTCCGATGATGATTCCAATGACATTCTAACTGTCGAGTTTGTTTGGCTCTCTAAGGCCGAATTATTCGCTTATGATTTTCTCAAACCGGTTCATAAGAACTGGAAAGACGATATGAAATACACATTTAATGTAGCTAAGTGTGACAAAATATTTGATGAGCTACACAAAGGTGGGTACTTTAAAATTGCGTATACTTTACCTCCGACGGATGAGATTAAGCATAGAGCATATTGTAAATGGCATAATTTTTATTCTCATACTACTAATGATTGCAATGTTTTTCGTCGACAGGTCCATTCGGCCCTTAATGAGGGATGATTGAGTCTTAAAGAGATGTAGATCGACAAGCATCCGTTCCTCGTCAACACTCTCGAGCTCAACCCCAAAGTGTTGATTCGGCCTCATCAAGCCGATACAACCAACGAGAAGAACGTGGTCATCGGAGACGAGATGCCTATTTCTCTAAGTGAGAAAGGGACCTTTAGAAAAGTGGTGCTCAAAAAGTCCCTCGATGGTCAAGAGTCTCTCAAATTCACCTTTCAAGGCTCGAGACTCGTAGAGCAAGTTCCACAACCCAAGATGATAAAGCCAAAGAATCTGGAGGCGGGCAAGTGGAAGATAAACTAAGACAAAGCCACGGACTGGAAAATAGGGCCTAAAAGCGCCTTCAACCGGCTCATAGATAAGTACAAGAATAAAAAAATCGATTTGAATAATCGGTCTCTGAAGCGAGTCAGATTACCATCTAGGAGAGGCAGCCCACCTAAGAAGGATATGAGGGCAACATGAATGTGCACGGGCCTCCTTCTCCTCTTCCTCCACATGGGTTCGGAGTGCTGCCACCGTGGTTCCATCTTATGACTTGCCCACCGTTCTCGGTGTGGCATCCATACATAGGACCGTGGATGTCCGTGCCACCGATGCCCATGCGATCGATGCCGGTTTCACCGATGCCATACCTGCCATTTCATCCGGAGTGAAACGGATCGAGAGAACATGTCTTCAGAAGGCTCTCCAACCCTATCCTGGATCGGAAGGATTCTCAACCAATCAAAGTTTAAGGGGGAAGCTCTAGCATCACGCCTAAACAAGAGCGGCGCCCGAAGCAAGGTAACAAACATGTTCCTTTTACTTTTGTCCATCAAGTGAGTGCATTCAGAGGTGTCGTGAAAATTGGCACAATCGATGTCAAAATTGAGGGAGTCTTCACGGTACCAATCACTTTGGATGATCTAGTCGAAAAGGCCTCCCATGATCATGAAGCTAGCAACAGTAATAGGTCCTCTAAGTACACACAACCTAGGTGGTGTCCGCCTGGCTTGACCCACACTCAAAAGAGTAAACTCCAAAGGATGCGCCTCTGGAAGATGCGAGAGGAGGCAGAGAAGAAGAAGGAAGAGGTCTTCAACGAGATCAAGCCAATGGTCTCTTAAAATAAGCAGTGTAGGGTTAAGGAGCCCGAGGCCTCTATTCTACCGGTGGCGAAGGAAGCGGAGGCTACTCCGAAACCACTTGGTCTGGTCGACGCCGTCTAGAGAAAGGACTCTACAGCGCCTTCACCCACGGGAGACGTCGACATGTCCGAGTTCGACAACGATGACTCTTGGACGACGAGCCTACACCACCTTGGAAAGGTATGGACATCAACAATATTTGCTTATCTCTTTCCAATTACTCTTTGGTAAAGGAAGAAGAGGTCATGGCATAATCCGATTTTAGGCCAAAAAGTGCTATCTTTGAGAAGCCCGAGGAATCGAAGAACCATTTGAAGCCTCTCTATGTGAGGGGTCATATCAATGGCACACTGATTTCTCGCATGCTTGGCGATGCGATTGCTAATCTAATGCCATATTCTTTATTTAAGAAACTAGGCAAGGCCGATGACGAGCTCATCCAGACCAACATGACTTTGAACGGTGTGAGAGGAGGAGACCCTATCGAGGTTGAGGGGGGCGCTTCCATGGAGCTCACCATTGGGAGCAAGACCATGGCTACCGCTTTCTTTGTTGCCGATGTGCGTGGTAGTTATAGCTTGATTTTAGGGCATGATTGGATTCATGACAATAGATGTGTTCCCTCTACATTGCATCAATTTTTGATACAATGGATCGGTGATGATGTAGAGGTTGTTCAAGCGGATGCCTCAGCTTGCGTTGCTATAGCCGAATCATCTTCTTTACCGCATGACACCGTCAAGTGCTTGACCGGTTTGGACTTGACGGATTATGATTTTCTTAGTGTGTCTAGAGATGGTTTTGTACCCGTCAATGTAAAGCTGATGGAAAATTGGCTCAACCATATAATGTGATTTAATTTAGTCTAGTCTTGATTGGTTGTAAAAAGGAGTGAAACATTATCGGTCTAACACGAACGATATGTGCGAAGCTATAGAGAAAATATAGGACATGAATAAGTTAGGATAAGGATTCACATCGACCGATCCTCTTGTGAAGGTGAACTTTGGCAGCGATGATAATCCGAGGCCAACTTATATAAACAAAAATTCTAAAGCCGATTATAAGGCGAAGTTAATCGGTTTACTAAAAGAATATGTGTACTGTTTTGCATGATATTATAATAAAATGCCCGAGTTGAGCCGCGAGCTAGTTGAGCATCGACTTCTAATAAATTTTTGTTTTAGACCCTTTAAGCAACCGATGAGAAGATTCAACCCGAATATGCACAATCAGATTAAAGAGTAAATTAACCGATTACTTGATGTAAAATTTATAAAACCTTGCAGGTATGTGGAGTGGATATCGTTGCTACAAATGAAATAGTTGTTAAGAAAGGCCGGATTGGCCAAGCATGATTGTCGATTGCCATCATTACTACAAAAGATGCGAAGGTTGCCAAAGATTTGAAAATATTCAATTGCCACCCTAGCTATGATAAACCCCATTATAAAACCATGACCATTTCGAAGACGAAGATTGGACTTTATAGGGCAAATACATCCTCTATATTCGAAGGGACATCATTTTGTTTTGGTCGCAACATACTACTTCATCAAATGGACCGAAGCGGTGGCTCTCAAGAATATGACGCACAAAGAGATAATTCAGTTTCTTACCGAGCATATTATTTATAGATTCGGCATACTTCAAACTTTAACTACCGAATAAGGTACTTCTTTTACGTCCGATCATGTTAATGAGTTCACCGAATCCTACGGAATTAGGATAATTAACTCATCTGCATATTATGCTCAAGCCAATTATCTGGTCGAGTCTAGTAAAAAAATATTGATAAAACTTATTAAGAAAAAGATAGAAGACCATCTCAAGATATGGCATGAAGTCTTGGCAGAGGCATTGTGGGCTCGTCGGATATCTAGGCATGAGGCAAATAAAGTAACAACCTATGAACTTGTGTATGAACAAAAAGCCGTTTTATCGGTCGAGGTAAATATATGAGCTCTAAGATTAGCTAAGCAAAATTGACTTATCTATTGATGAGTATAGGGCATTAATGCTAGACAATATTGATGAAGTCACCGATAAGTGTTTGAGTGCTTTGAGAGATATTGAGAAAGATAAAGCGCGAGTTGCTAGAGCCTACAATAAGAAAGAGAAAATCAAAACTTTTCAGGTGAGCGAATTAGTGTGAAAAACTATTCTGCCCATAGGCTTAAGAAGCAACAAGTTCAGAAAATGGTCTCCTAGTTGGGAAGAGCCATATAAAGTAGTAGAAGTCATTGCCTAAAATGCATACATGTTAGAGGACGTTCGGAGGGAATAATTACCTAGAGCTCTTCACAGCTGATACTTGAAAAAGTATCATCCAAGTGTATGACAAGAAACATAAGAAAACTGATAGATGTGAAGAACATCGTTGCCAAAAAGTGATACAATGGCCGATGAGTTAAGAGAACCATCGTCCTTAGAGGTTTTTTGGGTGCTTAAATGTTTTATGGTGTAGAATTTTCATAAAAAAACAGAGGGCATATGTTGACACGCAAAAATCACAGGGCCACCAGAGTATCCGACGCCCTGCCGGAGTGTTCGGTGAGCCCTCTCGAGTTTGGGAACTTCGCCCACCGAAGCATCCGACACATTGTTGGAGTGGCCGGTATACTCTCTCGGATTCAGACACTTAGCCTACCGAAACATCCAACACGTTGCCGTAGTATCCGGTGAGGCCTCTCAGAATTGGGCACTTAGCCCACCGAAGCATCCGGCACATTGCCGGTGTGTCCGGTGAGCCTTCTCAGATTTTCAAAATTACATGACGGATCCTTCGGCATGTTACCAGAGACTTCGGTCACAGGAGTGTCCGACACTTTACCGGAGACTCCGGTAATACTGATTTAGAAAAGTTTTCAGCAGATTGATTCTAATTTCTTTTTTAACTCATATAATTAGTTGCCTTACAAAATAAAACTATTTCACCTTATAAAACAGAGGCCCATGACTGGTTAAAGATCATTTTATTTGCCTTTATATTTTACACTTTTTTAACTTTAATTCTCTCACTCGATCTTCGTGCTGTTCTTTCTTCGTTTTAACGATGTTTAAAGGTGATTCAACTAGACTGACCGAGTCTGGATCACTATAAGATGATCTTACTTCGATGAGATCTCTCTCGACAGAATTATTTAGGTGCTGCCCAATCCGATGTTAAAAAAACATCGACGTTTCTCCGCGCAGACAGTGTATTGACCCGGTATCCATTTGTACGTCAACGGGGAGCCTAGCTGGCACTGTACAGCGGCGAGCTCTGTTCACACGGAGCGTCTGATGAAACGACGTGCACGGAGCTCCACGCTCCTCACGTGGCGCTCCTGCCTACCACCCCCAAAACGCACACAGCGCGCCGTCCGTCCATGGTATCAGACTGCCTCCGCGAGCTCTTCTCCTGCTGCCTCGCCGCGCCGCCGTCCCCGGTCGCCAAGCCTCACCACCCCCACCCCCACGCCGCCATGGACGACGTCTCCATCACGCACCGCACGGTCGCGCTGAGCACGGGCGTGCGCATGCACGTGGCAGAGGCGGGGCCGGCCGGCGCGCCGACGGTGCT
>BCLG01004609.1:0-12566 GCA_001602295.1 Zoysia matrella | reverse complement strand
ATATATATAAAGAGTGAAATGAACCGTGAATTCTTAAAGTATTTGTGGCATCTCATCATAAACTTGTAAAATGACTATTTGGGTCCATAAAATATACCCAGGCGAAAAATTATTTCTTCTTGTTTCGCAAAAAACAAAGGATAAAAATAGAAGTAACTTAGATATATACTATTTAAAACTCTTATATATCTATATAGGCCCTGTATAGTAATTGTATAATAATTCATCCAATTATCAAATGTAAAAATGCTCTAGTTGGCAGTTCTATTTGTTCGGGCTAATCATGTTCTTAAATTGTTGCTTTATGACTAAGAAAGTCATGATACTTCCAACGCAGGTAGCTAGGATAAGGAAGGCTTGATGCTTGCTTCTGTCTAGTTAACACGTATAGCACCGTTGACCTTAATATACATATTAGGTCAAGAACTCAAACTAAGTTGTTTAATTTAGTTTTTTTTTGGGAGTAACTCATCAAACTTGACCTAATAATTATAATAACATTAAAAAGGTTTAGAAGGAAATATAACTTTTGGCCTCCCCGGTAAACTTAGGATGCCCATAATAAACACTGAAAAATATCTAATAATACTTCTGGTTCTCTAAATATATGTCTAAGAACACACTCACATAGCTTTTACAGTACTTTGTAATTCCATTTAACATTGAACTATATAATTGAAAATGGCGCCAAGTTATACAGCGGCGGGGTCGGCGTCGAACCGGTCGAGCCGCGCCTCCGCGATGTCCACAAGTCGGGCCACGTACGCCCGTGCCCCGTCGATGGCCATAAGCTTTGGGTACTATCGGGATCATATCTCCGGGTACTTACGTCTCGAGATTACTCGACGGTCTAAGCTACGATCTACGGCTTATCAGTGATAACTGGCTCACGCTTTTCGTGGGCTCCAAGGGAGAATCCTGTAATATTTCACGAAGCTCAGCCAAGAGGGTCAGATGCACCCAGCAACATAACGCCAAGATAGCCAAGCAGCCGACTTACTTTTCGACTTCAGGGTCGGGCGACCAACCCACGACAAGGTCTCTGCCAACACAGAGATTTCTGGTGACTGTACAAAGTGACAGGGCGGTAAAGCAACTTTGTCCCCCCTCCCAGCGCTGAACAGGGGACAGGTTAAGGACGACAGCTGGCGCCAAACGACCGTCCAGCGCCAGAGGATCACCTGAAACACTCTCAAAGATGCCGTTGGCCCCATCCATCAGAGAGGGCTCGGTTCCGTGGCGGTCAAGTTTGGCGGTGACCCCACTCGTCAGAGGAAGCTCCATCCCGCGGGGACCAAATTTGGCTATGCGCCACCTGTTAGAAGACATCCAGTTCCGTGAGCGTCAAGTTTTGTTGTGGCTCCCATCTATCAGGAAGCCACTCGTCTTACCCCGCATTGTAACCCCGTCCGGCCTCTAAATAAAGGTCCGTCGGAGACCCCGTAAAAGAGAGAGAGAAACACAGAGTAAGATAGATATACACCCACAAAGGCGCGCTACGGACTCGGCCCGTGTAAGAGCCCTTTCGCTATTGTAACCCACTCGATCACACGTGAGTTCGTCGATTCCGACTCTGGACGTAGGGTATTACACCTCGAGGTGGCCCGAACCAGATTACATTCTTGAGTCCATCAGGATTAGGCCATATCGGTTAGGAAGAACCACACCGTACCCCTCCGATCTACAAATTTGTACTGTGCTGGGGTGCTCGTGGTGTGTTTCGCTTCATCATCGATGGCCTCGATCTTCACTCTGGTGAGAGAGGTTTTGGTCTCCCGCCTACGCTTAAGGAGTTTCACGATCGACTTCACTCCGGACGACCAATCGTGATGCGTCCCCGTCTTCTCCATCGGCTAGGCCTTCCGCTTCGTAAGCCTGGACTTCATCGCCAACACCGACGGCGAGCTTCGTCTCCGGGTGTCACATGCCAAGCGCACGACCGCGGCGTCATCGAATTCGCACTACGTTGGGTCATGAACATTCGTGCGAGTGCTTCATGCTCTATGGCACAAGTGCTGGGGGTACGCCCCTCGGTGCTACGTCCGCTGGCGACACTTCGCCAGGGGACCGGGCAACAAGCATCGTGGAGGAGGCCCTACGTCGCAGATCTTCGGCTAAGAGGGCCAACTCCGCTCGACAAGGCGGGTCGCCACCTTCGGCTAGCGTCGATCTTCAGAGTCGGGCCCGCATCGTCTACCAGCAGATCATGGCGGTAGATACGCCCACCTTCGACCGCGCAATCGACAACATGGCCACGGCCGCAAAAATCCTTCACGAGTCCGTGACTCCGGCGAATCCTATGGTTGTCTAAACCCATACCCGTCTTCATGGTTTCCTCGACGCTGCACTCCAGCAGCAAAGGACCAGGGTGCCTCCACCCCCGCCACCGTCTGAGGTTTGTAGCAGCCAACGACAGGGTTGCAGGACAGATCGCTCAGATCCTTCGCCCGCCACCATCCGACGGCGCCTCTGCCCCGACCGTAACGCTCGTCACACTACCGACGCCCGACAACAAGCTCGAGCCGATCTCCACGCTGAGGCACGCCGAGAACGAACTCTCGGGTACTCCGAACGCCGTCACCAGGAACGAACCCCCGACTACCGCGCCTGTTGGCGGGCCCACAGCTACTAGCGGAGCCTTAGCCCTGATGGGGTTGGGCCCCACGCCTTCGGATATGCCATTCGACACGCGCAGTTTCCAGATTGATTCTGCGCGCCCTCCAACATCATCAAGTACACCGGTGAGACCAACTCTGCTCATTGCCTTGAGGACTATCGTCTCGCCTGCAGAGCTAGAGGTGCGGATGATATGTTCGCCATCCAGTACCTGACACTCTTCTTGTCTGACTCGGCCAGGGGGTGGCTCGAGCACCATTCCGAGGGGAGCATACGGGACTGGGCCGACCTTCGTGAAGTCTTCATCAGCAACTTTCAGGGGACTTACACATGTCCGGAGAACTCTTGGGACCTGAGGAACTTCAAGCAATAACCCGGCGAATTGCTCCGCGACTACATCCAGCGCTTCTCGCGCAAACGGAACGAGTTTCCCGAAGTGAGCGACGCCGACGTCATCAACGCCTTCACCTGCGGTACAACTTTCAAGACTCTCGTCCACAAGTCAGGACGTAAAAACCCTCAGACGGCCCACGCGCTACTCGAAATCGCCACCACCTTCGCCACTGGGGAGGCGGTTGTCCAAGCCAACTTTCACCGGGGCCGGGACAAGGACATGGAGAAGCCCAAGTCCAACCGCAAGTCTGACCAATGCTTCGATCGACGTTTTGACCGTCGGGACGACCGGGCCAGTGGCGGCTCCAGCAGCAAGAAACCCAAGAAGGGTCGGTAGCACGACGACGATTTCATGGCCGTCACCGAACGTCGGCCCCGACCCCAAGCCAAGGCTCCCTCGGAGCACTTAGCCTCTTCATCTCTCAACTCGGTGAGAAGGCAATGCCTTTTTACCAACTGCTACGCAAATCCGACCGTTTCACCTGGACTGCCGAGGCCCAGGAAGCATTCGAGCAACTAAAGACTTCGCTGTCCTCACCATCGGTCCTTGCTTCGTCGGCCCCCAGAGAAGTTCTACTACAGTACATCTCTGCCACCTCTAAGGTGGTCAGTACCTCCCTCGTCGTCGAACGCTCGGAGGAGGGTCGGGTTTTGAAAGTCCAGCAGCCCATTTACTTCATTAGTGAAGTGCTCGACGACATCAAAACCCGCTATACACAAGTGGAGAAGTTAATCTACGCCATCCTCATCACCAAGCGCAAGCTAGTACTTCGACAGCCACTACGCCACTACTTCTACGCCGTGACAACGAAGCGGCCAACTACCTCACAAAAATGAGCTATATAAACATCTTCAAAATCCTCATCGAGCCAACCATCAAGATCAAAGAGGAGGCTGACCCCTCGACCGACGCCTCGGTCGGCCAGCCCACCCCTACAGTCCCGACCCAAAGGTCAGAAGTGATGGCCATCATTCCTGACTGGTCTCAAGACATCTTCACCTTCCTCCAAGATGGCACGCTTTTGACCGACACTAAGGAAGCCCGACCAATCTCTCGACGAGCAAAAGCTTACATCATCATCAACAATGAGCTATATAAACGAAGTACCAGCGGTATTCTTTAACACTGCATTCCCCAGGAGGAGGATCGGCATATCCTCGACGACATGCACTCGAGAATTTGTGGGCATCATGCCGCCCCAAGAACCCTGGTGGGAAAAGTTTTCGCCAAGGATTCTACTGACCTACAGCTATTGCCGACGCTGAGCAATTGGTCCGCACCTACCGAGGGTGCTAGTACTATGCCCGACAACCATCTGCCGGCTCAAGAGCTCCAAACAATTCCGATCATGTGGCCTTTTGCAATTTGGGGCCTCAACATACTCAGGCCTTTCCGAAAACCGCCCGGGGGCTTCACCCACCTCTTAGTCGCCGTCGACAAATTCACAAAGTGAATAGAAGCCAAACCGGTGCCCTCTATCAGCGCCGATCGGGCGGTTGAGTTCTTCTACGACATCATCTGCCGCTTTGGCGTCTCGAACACCATCATCACCGATAATGGTGCGCAGTTCACCGATCGGCAGTTTCACGAATTCTATGAGGAGTACCATATCTGACTCGACTTCGCATCCGTGGCCCATCCGAGGACCAATGGGCAGGTTGAACACGCAAACGGCATGGTGCTCCAGGGGATCAAGCCCCGAATCTACGAATACGTTCAGAATGTGGTCGGATGATGGGCCCAGGAGCTCCCTTATGTGCTATGGGGCCTGCGGACAACCCCCAACCAAACGACAGGCTTCACACCATTCTTCATGGCACTCGGCGCCGAAGCTGTATTACCAACCGATATCGACTACGATTCCCTGCGAGTCTAGGCCTACAACGAAGAAGCATCAGAAGCTGCACGGCAAGAGCATGCGACATCGCCATCCTGCGGTCGGCCAAGTACCAGTAGAGTCTCTGTCGGCTATACGCTCAGCGGATCAAGGGTCGAGCGTTCAACATCTACGACTTAGTCTTGATGCAAGCCCAAAACAAGGCAGGGAAGCACAAGCTGTCGCCCCCTGGGAAGAGCCTTTTGTAATCAAGCGTGTTCTAAGGCCCAACGCGGATAAGCTGGCAACCGAGAGTGGTGCAGAGGTCGAGAACGCCTGAAATATTGAAAATTTGCGTCGTTTCTATGCATAATAAAATCAGATAAGTTTCTTGTGCCCTGTCATGATCTTGTTTCTTTTTATGTTTTGGTCGGCGACGCGCGGTCGATAGGCCGACCCCCTGTCACCCGCGAGCTATCTGAATGTCCCATGCGACATGTTCGCTGACTCTCGCGATGTTTTCGTTGGGCCGTGAAGCCTCCCTCCCGGCGGTCGGTTTGTACAAGTCTCAAGGTTAAATCCTAGCCCGCGCTGGTGTGAACTCCGAAAGTTCCTCTAGATCTGGTGTGATTTAACTAAGAGAGGCGTTGCAAACCGACCCCATCGTTTTTCGCAGGCTTTGCGCCTTTCGTTTCTGACCGATTGGCTCCGTGCCTCGTTCTCGTTCTAAGGCTCCGGCCTGGTCTGCGCAAGCTTCGAAGTTAAATCCCAACCCGTGCTGGCGTGAACTCCGAAAGTTCCCTCGGGTTCGACGTGATTTAACTAAGAATAGCGCCGCGACCCGACCTCGTTGTTTTCAGGCTCTGCGCCTCTCATTTTCGTTCTTAAGTCTCGTTTCTTGCCGATCCTCGAACGTGTAAAGAGATTCTAAGTTCTAGCATTTGAGTTCTCGTGGCTAACGATCGACGACCTGGGTTGGTGACGCCCTACGGCTGCATTGAGTCCGATACTCAACTCTACGGGCTATACCCGACCCAGTCGCTCTGTCAAACACCCAACAGATGACAAAAAATGCAAAGTCACAAAGAATGCTTGACATGGGCAAGGGTCAGAATGCTCTACTGCTATTAACATAAATTACAAGCGATGCCAAGGTACATCACCTAAAGTCATTACAGGAAAGCAAAAAAAAGGGAAGACCTAAAGCCTACGGGTTTGGGGGCGGTGAAGGACTCCGGGGACGAGTCGGCATCGAGCCGAACCTCTCCCGAACAAACTCCTTCATTTGGAAGCCGCAGCAGAGGTCCGCCGCCCGGTGCCGAACCACGTCTGACAAATCTCAGATCTCCTCATCTGGCATCTCCAAAGGGAAGGCCTCGACGACTTGGGTGAGATCGACATCCGGGTAGTGCGCCGCCACCTGCGACAGTGCCAATGTCGCCGTGTCTTCAAAGTCATCGGTCAGCGCGGCGGCGATCAACCCCGGGAGACACCCCATCAAGTACCGGGCGTAGTCCGCAGGCACATTGGTGTTCCACACTCTGCCGAAGATGCCTCGGAACATGCAGCGCGCATCCGCCCACACATCTCGGAGAGCACCAATTGCGTCTGCAAGGCAATATGAAAATAAGCAACCAACCGTGCAACGACTCTTCGAACACGATCCACAGAGACAGTTACTGCCGCGCTCCTTGATGGCGGTGTTGGTGGCGGCCTGCGTGTCCTTCACCACCTGCTGCGCGCGAGCCAAAGCCTCGTCGGAGGAGAGGCGTAGGGCGTTGAGCTCCGCGGTGAGCTTCTTCACCTCGTCGTTCGAGATGACGAGCTGCGCCTCGATGCCAGTGCACCGCCCCATCGCCTCCTTCGCCTTCGCCTCCGCCCACTCGGCCTGCTGGTTGAGCTCTGGACAAGACGAAGCTTCATCTTACGTATTTAAGGAAGAGCAAGGTCAGGAGCGTGGCACTTACGGACAGCGTTGAACCGCAACTACGCAAGCTCGGAGCCGTACTTATTCTTCTCCACCCGGGCAGTCTGAGCCTCTGCTCGGGCGGCCCGACCGCCGTGCTGAGCCTTCGAGGCCTCGTCCTGCACGGCCTTGAGCTAACGTCAGATAGGGCCTGACCCACCGTATAGAGCATAACCCTCTGCAAAAATACAACCTCAGTACGAACAAAAGATCAGTTATCATAAAATTTCAAGTTACCACTAACTTACCCGTGATTCTTGCACGACCGAGTCTCGGTAGATGTTCTGAGCCACGACCAGGCAATCGAGGCTGTCCGCCAGGCTGTCGCCAACCTGGATGATGATGTTGAAGACATCCCCCATCGTGTTGTCGTAGTGACGCGTGGCTCGCACCGACGCTTCACTCGACGGGGGGTTCGACACCACCCGACATTCCGAGGCCTAAGCCTTCGAACACTGCCAACTCCAGCCGCCACGACAGTTGTAGTCGCAGCGGCCGGCACCACCACCTCCTCACCGACCATCATTGCCTACCCAGTGAACGTGGCTACCGAGGAGGGCACATGGTCGGCTCCACCGACCGCCGTGGCAGCCTCCGCGGCTCCCATCTCAACATCCCCCTCAGCCCCTGTGGCCGAGGAGGACAGAATTGCCGCTCCCTTCACAGCCTCTTCCCGGCCCTTGGCATCAGTGCCTGAGGGGGAGGCTGCAGGTCTTCTGCAATTGCCACCGCCCCCTGACCCTTGGTATGGGCCAGAGGGGGCAGCGCTTCTTTGTCGCCCTCCGGCCCTCCTCGTTGGCTTGCGGCGCAAGATGCGCCGTGGCCAGAGCAGCAGCAATCATCCTACGAAAAACAAAGTAAGCCCACTATATGGTTAACGCGTACAATGGAATAAAATGCAAGTGCAGGGACTTACGCCTACAACCGGAGAATTGGGATGTTCCTGGTCATCTTCGGCGACGACTATACGGGCTCCGAGCCCTGAGTTTTTGCCGTCGCCACCACCTTGTCAGACGGCAGCACCAGATGGACGGCCGATGGGCGACGGGAATGACGGTCTGCCCCTCGAACTTGAGCCTCTTCAGGGGGACCGAGGCACCGGGTCAGACTCAGTGTCCGACCTCAAGTCCTCCAGCATGCCGTCCAAGTCCTCAGACGATGACACTGCGATGGGATCGTCTCCCGCCACTTGTGCGGCCAAGGCGGCCACATCTTCCTGTGACGGCTGGGGGGCCGACGCGAGGACCTGCAAGACGACCCCTCCTGGTTTTGACCGACCCATGGACTGCCCGCGTGATCACCTCTTGGAGGTGCCAGCGCCGGCGCCCCCAAACGGCTGCAAAGCTGCAGCTATTGCCGATGATGATCTCGTCCCTTGGGTCAAACCCGGCGCCAAGCGGACGGCAGCCGACGCTCGTCCCGCTGCTTGGGACGTTGGCACCGAAGGATAAAGAGTGCGCGAAGGAGCCACCGCCGGAGCGCGTGACGATGTCCTGCCCGCCTGAGTCGATACAGGTAAAAGGGTTTACCAACGAGTACTATCATCACAAAGTAACAAACGTTGCAGAAAAGACTCAACTTACCGTACGCGTAGATCGAGGATCAGGCCCCCTTCGTAAGGGCCGCCTTCTCGTACCCTTCGAACATGCGGGCCACGCGGCCCGCGATGTCCTCGTCCGAGAGCTCCTCCCCGACCACTAGGCGCGTGGTGTCTTTGGCGCCGTTGTACTCGTGCATCTGGTGCTGGCACTTTTGGAGCGGGTGCACTCGATGACCGATAAAGACTGCGGCCACCTTGACAGCCGACAGTCCGACCTCCCGAAGCTCTCAGATCCGTGTGAGGAGCGGACCCTGCGCCTGCACCTCCTCGTCCGATGGGGAGGCGTTCCACGAGTCGATGGTTGCAACGGACCCGTCGAAGTACACCAGGATGCGAGGGACAGAGTTGGCGGTGTAGAACCACTCGTCGTCCCAGCCCTTCAATGACTTCTTCAAGGGAACCTTGAGGTACTCCTCCGCGCGTGTGTTCCGGAGGCAGATGCTAGCGCATCCGAAACACTAGACGTTGCGGGTACCGCCCAGCCGCGAGACGTTGAAGAAGTACCTCCACAACTCGGTGCTCGGAGGGTACGGAAGGCCTCACAGAGGGTCATGAAGAGTGCAATGTGAAGAACCCCATTCGGGGTGAGGTGGTGGAGATGAATCTGGTCGTAGAAGAGAACCCAGCGGACAAATCGAGAGGTACTAAACCTGAGCCTGCGATCGTGTAAGGCGAGGAAGGAGACGATCTCCCCCTCCGCTGGGCCGGCACCTCGTGCCGCGCCGCTGCCCTCTAATTGATGTCATCCCGCCGCTGGAGGAATCCTTTCAGAGTGCTGGCGGAGACGGAGGAGGCCTTCCACTCGAAAGCCATTGCAACAAGGACGGCGAACGGAAGAGCAAGTGAAAGAACGAACGAAAATAGCAAAGGCTTAGAGCTCGGGAGAGAAGGAGCGCAAGGAAGACGAAGACAAATGGCAAGGGTGGTTTTCGAAACCCACCCTACCGACTTTTATTGTCGAGGGAGACGGACGGTTTCGCCTCCTCGATCCCCGAGACACGACCCCTCGAAGCGATGGGGATTAACTCTCGCGTCATGATGGGTACTCGAACCGTCCGGCACGCGCGGCTTTCGTACCCCACCCACCGACGGGTGGGCCCAGCCCAAAACCCTCGTTACGTCCGCAAGTCAAAGTGACATCAGCACGCCCCCGCACTCCTGCTGAGTACAGTGACGATCAGGCCTGCGTCAGACAGACGCGACGCCCGTGTACGGACTGCAATGGTTCAACTTTCGAGAGCCGTTCGTTTCGCTACACGTGGCGGGTCGACCAACGGGCCGCACACCTACAACTTCCGTTACCCACTCGTCGACGGGTGGGCTAGGGGCAAACTCTCGTTGCCTCCGTCAGCCGAAATGATGATAATCCAACCGCCCACGCCTGCTAGGCGTGGTAATAGACTAGCTGGCGCCAGACGAACAAGACACACACGCACGAGTTACTACGCAGGATGGCGGTTCAAATTTCGAAATCTATTAGACGTCCTCCACGTGGACGCAACGGGATCGAACCTGTATCGATAAGCATTCATGGGTCAGCTAACGAATCGTTCGGTCCGACCCCTGCCCTCAGGCGCTAATCAAGGAATACGGCCAATCTGTTTGGTCCAACCTAGGCACAAGTGCTGTTCACAAACATACGACTGGTCCGACCGGTCCGTTCTAGGCACTTAACACAAATCCGACAACGAGCGTAGCCGGTCCCGACTCTCGACGGCCGAAGAATTCAAGTCTCGCCTGACTGAACCGAATCACTCAGGAGCGAAGGGCACCTGAATCGATGAAACTTAGTCAGACCCCCCGACCGACCCCTCGGATCACCCGAGGGGCTCGAGGGCTGCGCCCGTAGGATCGACGACAGCGCATAGATGGATCAGATCCCCCGACCAACCCTTCGGATCGTCTGGGGGCTCGGGGGCTACGCTCTACAGGCGCGCTCGCTTGCACCTGTAGGATCAACTTCTGTGAACAGCGACTTAGATCCCTGACTGACCCTTCGGATCGCCCGAGGGCTCGGGGGTTATGCCTTGCGAACGCTCTCGCGCGCACCTGTAGGATCAACTTGAAGAAACTACGACGAAGCAACTACAATGACGTATCAGACCCCCAGCCGACCCTTCGGCTCACCAGGGGGCTCGGAGGCTACACTCTACGGGCGCGCGAGCGCGCAAACGTAGGACCGTTCGTCGGAGATCGACTTCACGGATCAACCCCGCACCGCCTCAACAAGATTACAAACGGTCCAGGGCTCCGAGGCTACTGTGGAGATCATTTCTCCCGGGTACTTACGGCCCGGGATTACTCGACAGCCTAAACTATGATCTACAGCCCCTCAGCGACGATCGGCCCACGCTCTTCATGGACTCAAAGGGAGAATCCTGCAAGATTTCACAAAGCCCAGCCAAGAGGGTCGGGCGCACCCAGTCACAAGAGCCACCTCGACCTCTGTAAGGTTGGGGGGCAACATAACGCCAAAATGGCCAAGCAACCGACTTACTTTCCGACTTCAAGGTCGAGCGACCAACCCATGACAAAGCCTTTGTCAACACACAGATTTCTGGGGACTGTACAAGCCGGCAGGGCGGTAAAGCAAATGGTAAAGCAGCTTTGTCCCTCGACGCTGAACAGAGGACAAGCTAAAGACAACAACTGGCGCTAGAGGACCATCCTGCGTCAGAGGAACACCTAAAATACTCTCAAAGATACCGTTGGCCCCATCCGTCAGAGGGGGCTCGGTTCTGTGGCGACTAAGTTTGGTAGCGACCTCACTCATCAAAAGAAGCTCCATCTCGCAAGAACCAAGTTTGGCTACGCCTCACCTGTCAAAAGGCATTCAGTTCCATGAGCGTCAAGTTTTGTTGTGCCTCTTACCTGTCAAAGAGCCACATGTCTTACCCCGCATTGTAACCTCGTCCGGCTTCTATATAAAGGTCCGTCGGAACCTGTAAAAGAGAGAGAAACACATAAAGTAAGATACATATACATCCACAAAGGTGCGCTATAGACTCGGCCCGTGTAAGAGCTCTTTCGTTATTGTAACCCAATTGATCATACGTGAGTTCATCGATTCCGACTCTTAGACGTAGTGTATTACATCTCAAAGTGATTCGAATCAGATTACATTCTTGAATCTATCACAGATTAAGTCATATCAATTAAAAGAATCACACCGTACCTCCTTCAATCTACAAATTCGTACCGTGTGGATGTACGTAACGCAGGTAGGGGTGCCGGCGTACGATACTTCCAACGCAGGTAGCTAGGATAAGGAAGGCTTGATGCTTGCTTCCGTCTAGTTAACACGTATAGCACCGTTGACCTTAATATACATACTACCGTCTAGTTAACACGTATAGCACCGTTGACCTTAATATACATACTAGGTCAAGAACTCAAACTAATTTGTTTAATTTAGTTTTTTTTTTTGAGTAACTCATCAAACTTGACCTAGTAATTATAATAACATTAAAAAGATTTAGAAGGAAATATAACTTTTGCCTCCCCAGTAAACTTAGGATGCGCATAATAAACACTGAAAAATATCTAAGAATACTTCTGATTCTCTAAATATATGTCTAAGAATACACTCACATAGCTTTTACAGTACTTTGTAATTCCATTTAACATTGAAGTATATATGTGTGCAGATTGAAAATGGCGCCAAATCTATCAGTTCTGACGGCACGCGATGAACCGCGTGAGGTGACGCAGTGGCGCGGCGCGGTCGGCGTCGAACCGGTCGAGCTGCGCCTCCGCGATGTCCACGAGCCGGGCCGCGTACGCCCGTGCCCCGTCGATGCCCATGAGCTTCGGGTACGTTGCCTTGTCCGCAACCAGATCTTTCCCCGCCGTCTTCCCGAGCTGTTCCGACGTGCGCGTCACATCGAGCACGTCGTCGACCACCTGAAACAGCAGCCCGATGCACCGCGCGTACCTGCGAATACTCTCCACGTCCTCGTCGGAGGCGCCGCCAACTATGGCGCCGCACACCGCCGCGGCCTCCAGGAGCCGCGCCGTCTTGTGGACGTGGATGTACTCGAGGGTGTCCAGCCGGACGGCCGCGCCCTCGCTGGCGAGATCCACCACCTGGCCGGCGGCCAGACCCTCGGCGCCCACGGCGTTCCCGAGCTCGGCCACGGCCCGCAGCGCGCGCTCGGCGGGGACGCCGCGCTCC
>BCLG01004608.1:0-35128 GCA_001602295.1 Zoysia matrella | reverse complement strand
CACGGGGCCTCACTGCTGCTGGACGCAACGCGCAGCGCTCCCCTGCTGCTGCGGCGCCCCCCTGCCCACCCACCCTAGCCACCGACAGCGCGCGGGGCCCCACTGCTGCTGAGCGCGGCCCGCGGCTATCGGGCAAGGCGCGCAGGGCACGGCGCCTGTGGTGCGCGGTGAGCGAGCAGCGACCAAGGCTCTTGCGGCGCGCGGCGACGGCCTGGCTTCCTCGTGCGTGATGACAGTGAGGCGGCGAGTGCGTAGCGGCTTCCTCTGGTGTGCGGAGCAGTGGGCTCCTTGCGGCGGCCTGCTTCCTCGGCGCCCTCTGCTTGCTTCCTTTGGTGCAAGACGACGGTGAGGCGGCGACTGTACGGCTGCTTCCTGCGGTGCACGGCGTGGTGGGTCACTGTGGCAGCCTGCTTCCTGGACCCCCTGCTACCCTCTGCAGTGCAGTGCCCTCCCTCTCCACCCCTGCGCAGCCAGGCTCAAGGTCACCGTCCCTGGTGTGGCACGGTGCCCCCCTGCACATCTTGCTTCACCTTACGCCACCTCTCTGCAGCGCGTGCTGCTGCTACACCCTGCTTTGCGTGCTCTTGGACTCTTCATATATTTAGGTACCATGTTTCCTAATGTACCATGTTGCTTTATTGATTTTCATATAGTTAGGTGCTTGTGTATTGATTGTTTTCTCAAAGAGTTGGGTATCTATATCATGAGTGTGTGCTAATCAATATAATAAAATATTTTATGCAAGATTTGATATAAATTTGAGCTTCAGACGGTGTTATCAAAGAATCAATTAGTGTGAGGGTGCTGCAATAAAGGGGCCCAAGGCCGTGCAAGATAAAGAGGAAGGTAATCATCAAATTTCTATCTTGTGACATTAAGATTTAATGTTAATGGGTGCTTGTGTGCTGTTTACATGCTTACTATTTGTTTCTTGGATTATATTTTAAAGTTGCTTGTATCCTATATAAAGGTGCATGGATAAATCTTGGATCGACAATGAGGCTAGGGAGACAAAGATTTGTAAACAAGGGTGAACAATTTTCTTGCTTTCGCATTTAGAAATTCAGCGACAGGAAACAAAATCTTATGCCCTTGCAGAAAGTGTGTCAACTCATTTTGGAGAGAGGATAGTGAAGTGCGAGAACACTTGATATGTGATGGATTTATAAAAGGGTATAAAACATGGTCCTTACATGGAGAAGGTAGCTCTTGTGAGAACCGTAGTAACTTTGATGTTCCTGAGTTTATGGAGCATCCTAGTGAAGCTGATGACATATCTGAGCTTTTTAGGGACTTAGCTTGTGGTTTAGATGATAGAGGGGATATGGAATACAATGGGTCCTATGAGCCATCTAATGAAGATGTAGCAGCCATTCATAAGCTACCAGCAGACAATAGTCAAGAGTTGTACCCTGGTTGCAAGAAATATTCAAAGCTACGTTTTCTTGTTAGATTAATTACTTCACATCAAACTTCTTGGAGGATGGATAGATAGAAGTTTTGATTTGTTGGTTGACCTACTTGTTGATGCACTACCAAAAGGTTCAGCACTTCCTAAAAAACTTCCATAAAGCTAAGAAATTGGTTAAATCTGTAGGACATGGGTACACTAGTATCCATCCATGTGAAAATGATTGCATTCTCTTTTGGAAGGAGCATAAAAAATCAGATTTATGTCCAAAATGTAAAGTTTCACGTTGAAAGTCAGAAAAGAAGAGTCTAGATGGTAAACATGAGTACAAGGTTCCTCAGATGGTTCTTCGTTACTTTCCTATAAAAAAAAGATTGCAAAGGTTATTTGTATCCTCTAAAACGGCAAGTCTCACAAGGTGGCATGATGAGCACCGCAAAAAAGATGGTTTTCTTAGGCATCTTGCAGATTCCCCTCTTTGAAAAGATTTTGACCAGAAGTGTCCAGAATTTGCTGCTGATAGCCATAATATTCCCCTAGCATTTGCTACCGATGGTTTTAATCCATATAGGACCATGAATGTTAGTTATAGCATTTGGCCTGGTATTTCGATTCCATTCAACTTTCCACCTTTCTAACTATTGTTGTTACGAGAAGAATTATAGTTTGAAAATTAACAAAATTTATTGTAGTAACTATAACATTTTAAGAAAAGGAGCAGTTCACTACGCCACGGTAGAAAAGCAGATCCATTCTGAAGAGATATAAGTGTCACCAGCTGAAAACTCCCGTGCAGCCATCTTTGCCAGGTCAGATGGGGCTGCAACTTGCAAAGTGGCCAAGCGCAGTCACAGCTATAAGAACACATGCCAAGAAGTCAGTCACAAGCAGGAGATAATCCATTTGCACCTACACAAAAACTAAAATAAACTCAACACACCTTGGCTTTCTCACTAGATGGTACTCTATTCTGAAATATAAGAATTTCTAGGTTTATTCGAAGTCAAACTGTTATCACTTTGACCAATGATGTTTTATCATAGAGAAATTATATTTTTAAGATTCATTGTGAAATAAGCTTTCATAAAAAGCATATTTCACATTAGAAATTATCAAATTTTCTAGATATTATTAGTAAAAGTTAAAAGCTTTTGACTTTAACCAAACTTAGAAAAACTTATATTTTGGAACTATGATGGACGGAAGAGTTAAGACTCTCTTTGGAATGCTGGAATTTCGGAATTTCACAGGAATCAATTAAATTTCATAGGAAAAAAGCAAGAAATGGAAAATTTTCATGTGTTTCAACATGTGATTTTTCGTGGCTTCTATTTCTTTCCTTGCCAAACTGAACTGATTCATGTGATGTTGCTATTACAATCATGTGAAGTTTTTAGAGAGCCAAACCCCTAAACTACGATAAAATAACATATAAATTTAGATACTCCCATGCGATGCGACCAAGATCCATGGAAGAGTTAAGAATTTCACACGAATTAGTTCAACTTCATAAAAAAAACACAGGAAATAAAATTTTTCCCACACTCCAATGCAGGATTTTTCATGGTCTCTATTTTTTCTGTGAAATTGAACTGATTCATGTCAAATACCTATTAGATTCACGTGAAGTTGCTGCATTTCAAACAGGGTTTAAATTCTTCTGTTTTGCTTCGATAGTGTCATGTGATGCGACCATGATAGTGAGAAGAGTTAAGGCTCCCTTTGGAATGCTTGAATTTCATAGGAAAATTATAAAGTAATTTTACACGAATCAGTTCAATTTCATAGAAAAATGCTCAAAATAGAATTTTTCCCGTGTACCAACGGGGGATTTTTCATTGGTTTTTTTTCTGTGAAATTGAACTGATTCATGTCAAAGTTTCTATTAGATTCTTGTGAAGTTACCGTGTTCCAAACAGCATCTTAACTTTGTTCTGCTCCATGAGAGGAGAGGCATCGTTTGGATTTTCAGAGCCAAAACAGTAAACTAGGAAAAAAATAAGACATAAATTTTGATACTGCCATGAGATGAGTTAAAGCTCCCTTTGAAATGCGTGAATTGCATTGGACAATTGCAAGGAATTTCACGTGAATCAGTTCAATTTCATAGGAAAAACGCAGGAAATGGAAATTTTTCCCGTGTACCAACTCGGGTTCCTGTTTTTTTTCCTGTGAAATTGAACTGATTCATGTCAAGTTTCTAATAGATTCATGTGAAGCTGTTGCATTTCAAAAAGGGCCTTAACATTGTTCTGCTCCGTGAGAGGAGAGGCATGCTTGAGCCAAACCTGTAAACTGGGAAAAATATGATATAAATTTCAATAGTGGCATGCGATGGGATCATGATGGTCAGAAGAGTTAACACTCCCTTGGAAATGCTTGAACTCCATAGGAAAATTACAAAGGAATTTCACACGAATCAGTTCAGTTTCATAGAAAAAATGCAGGAAATGGAAATTTTTCCCATGTACCGACGCAGGACTTTTCATAGTTTCTGTTTTTTTCTGTGAAATTGAACTAATTCATGTCATGTTTCTATTAGATTCTTGTGAAGCTGCTGTATTTCAAATAGGGTCTAAGCTTTCTTCTGCTCCATGAGAGGAGAGGCATGCTTTGGATTTTCAAAGAGGCAAACCCATAAACTCGGAAAAAATAAGCTATAAAGTTCGATAGTGCCATGCGATGCGACCATGATGGTCAGAAGAGTTAAGGCTCCCTTTGGAATGCTTTAATTTTATTGGAAAATTACAAAGTAATTTCACATTAATCAGTTCAATTTCATAGTAAAAATGCAGGAAATGGAAAATTTTCCCGGCCTTTTTTCAAGGTCTCTGTTTTTTTCATGTGAAATTGAACTGATTCATGTCAAGTTTCTATTAGATTCTTGTGAAGTTACCGTGTTCCAAACCGGGTCTTTAACTTTGTTCTGCTCCGTGAGAGGAGAGGTATCCTTTGGATTTTCAGAGCCAAACCAGTAAACTAGGAAAAAAATAAGATATAAATTTTGATACTGCCATGAGATGAGTTAAAGCTCCCTTGCAAAAGAATGGATTCCATAGGACAATTACAACAGAACTTCACATGAATCAGTTCAATTTCATAGGCAAAACGCAGGAAATGAAAAAATTTTCTGTGTACCAACTTGAGATTTTTCATGGTTCCTGTTTTTTTCCTGTGAAATTGAACTGATTCATGTCAAGCTCCTAATAGATTCATGTGAAGCTGCTGCATTTCAAAAAGGGCCTTAACATTGTTCTGCTCCATGAGAGGAGACGCATGCTTGAGCCAAACCTCTAAACTGGGAAAAATAAGATATAAATTTTAATAGTGGCGTGCGATGGGATCATGACGGTCAGAAGAGTTAACACTCCCTTGTCAATGCTTCAACTCCATAGGAAAATTACAATGGAATTTCCATGAATCAGCTCAATTTCATAGGAAAAATGCAGGAAATAGAAATTTTTCCCGTGTACCAAGTCATTATTTTTTAAGGTTTCTATTTTTTTCCTGTGAAATTGAACTGATTCATGTCATGTTCCTATTAGATTCTTGTGAAGCTGCTAGATTTCAAATAGGATCTAAGCTTTCTTCTGCTCCGTGAGAGGAGAGGCATGCTTTGGATTTTCTGAGAGGCAAACCCGTAAACTCAGAAAAAATAAGCTATAAAGTTCGATAGTGCCATGTGATGCGACCATGATGGTCAGAAGAGTTAAGGCTCCCTTTGGAATGCTTGAATTTTACTGAAAAATTACAAAGTAATTTCACATGGATCAGTTCAATTTCGTAGTAAAAATGCAGGAAATGGAAAATTTTCTCGTGTACCTACTGGGCATTTTTTGTGGTTTCTGTTTTTTATCCTGGGAAATTAAACTGATTCATGTCATGTTCCTATTAGATTCTTCTGAAGTTACTGCATTCCAAACAGGGTCTTAACATTGTTCTCCACAGTGAGACGAGAGGCATGCTTTCGATTTTCATAGCCAAACTATAAATATGATGGTCAGAAAGAGATAAAGCTCCCTTGGATATGCTTGAATTCCATAGGAAAATTACATAGGTATTTCACATGAATCAGTTCAATTTCATAGGAAAAACATAGAAAATTAAAAAAATTCGCTTTGAAATTGAACTGATTCATGTCAAGTTTCTATTAGATTCTTGTGAAGTTACTGTGTTCCAAACAGCATCTTAACTTTGTTTTGCTCCATGAGAGGAGAGGCATTGTTTGGATTTTCAGAGCCAAACCAGTAAACTAGGAAAAAAATAAGACATAAATTTTGATACTGCCGTGAGATGAGTTAAAGCTCCCTTTGAAATGCGTGAATTGCATAGGACAATTACAAGGAATTTCACATGAATCAGTTCAATTTCATGAGAAAAACGCAGGAAATAGAACTTTTTCCCGTGTACCAACTCGGGATTTTTCATGGTTCCTGTTTTTTTCCTGTGAAATTGAACTGATTCATGTCAAGTTTCTAATAGATTCATGTGAAGCTGTTGCATTTCAAAAAGGGCCTTAACATTGTTCTGCTCCGTGAGAGGAGAGGCATGCTTGAGCCAAACATGTAAACTAGGAAAAATATGATATAAATTTCAATAGTGGCGTGCGATGGGATCATGATGGTCAGAAGAGTTAACACTCCCTTGGAAATGCTTGAACTCCATAGGAAAATTACAAAGGAATTTCACACGAATCAGTTCAGTTTTGTAGAAAAAATGCAGGGTCTTAACATTGTTCTGCTCCGTGAGTGGAGAGGCATGCGTTGGATTTTCAGAGCCAAACATGTAAATTGGGAAAAAAATAAAATATAAATTTTGATAATGCCTTGCGATGCGACCATGATGATCAGAAAGGGATAAAGCTTCGTTGGAAATGCTTGAATTCCATAGGAAAATTACATAGGTATTTCACATGAATCAGTTCAATTTCATAGAAAAAACGTAGAAAATTAAAAAAAAATTCCCATGTACCAACTCGGGATTTTTTATGGTTTCTATTTTTTTTCTGTGAAATTGAACTGATTCATGTCAAGTTCCTATTAGATTCATGTGAAGCTGCTGCATTTCAAAATGGGTCTTAACATTGTTCTGCTCCGTGAGAGGAGAGGCATGCTTTGGATTTTCAGAGAGCCAACACATGTAAACTGGGAAAAAATAAGTTATAAATTTCAATAGTGGCGTGCGATGAGATCATGATGGTCAGAAGAGTTAACGCTCCCATGGAAATGCTTGAACTCCATAGAAAAATTACAAAGGAATTTTACATGAATTAGTTCTATTTCATTGGAAAAATGCAGGAAATGGAAATTTTTCCTGTGTACCAACTCAGGATTTTTCATGGTTTCTGTTTTTTCTGCGAAATTGAACTGATTCATGTCATGTTCCTATTAGGTTCTTGTGAAGCTGCTGTATTTCAAATAGGACCTAAGCTTTCTTGTGCTCTGTGAGAGGAGAGGCATGCTTTGGATTTTTAGAGAGCCAAACCCTTAAACTTGGAAAAAATAAGCTATAAAGTTCGATAGTGCCATGCGATGCGACCATGATGGTCAGAAGAGTTAAGACTCCCTTTGGAATGCTTGAATTTCATAGCAAAATTACAAAGTAATTTCATATGAATCAGTTAAATTTCATAGGAAAACACGTGGAATGGAAATTTTTCTCGTGTATCAACTGGGGATTTTTCATTGTTTCTTTTTTTTCCCTATGAAATTGAACTGATTCGTGTCAAGTTTCTTTTAGATTCTTGTGAAGTTACCGCGTTCCAAAAGGGTTTTAACATTGTTCCGCTCCGTGAGAGGAGAGGCATCCTTTGGATTTTCAGAGCCAAACCTGTAAACTAGGAAAAAAATAAGATATAAATTTTGATACTGCCATGCGATGCGACTATGATGGTCAAAAGAGTTAAAGCTCCCTTGGAAATGCTTGAATTCTAGAGGAAAATTACAAAGGAATTTCACATGAATCAGTTCAATTTCATAGGAAAAACGCAGGAAATGAAATTTTTTTCCCGTGTACCAACTCGGGCTTTTTCATGGTTTCTGTTTTTTTCCTGTGAAATTGAACTGATTCAAGTCAAGTTCCTATTAGATTCATGTGAAGCTACTGCATTTCAAAAAGGGCCTTAACATTGTTCTGCTCCTTGAGAGGAACGGCATGCATTGGAGTTTCAGAGAGCCAAAGTTGTAAACTGGGGAAAATAAGATACAAATTTGAATAGTGGCCTGCGATCAATCATGATGGTCTGAAGAGTTAACGCTCCCTTGGAAATGCTTGAACTCCGTAGGAATATTACAAAGGAATTTCACATGAATCAGTTCTATTCCATAGGAAAAATGAAGGAAATTAAAATTGAACTGATTTCTGTTTTTTCCTATGGAATAGAACTGATTTCTGACCCAATTGGAGTTTCAGAGAGCCAAAGTTGTAAGCTCAGGATTTTTCATGGTTTCTGTTTTTTCTTTACCTCTGAAATTGAACTGATTCATGTCATGTTCCTATTAGATTCTTGTGAAGTTGCTGTATTTAAAATCGGGCCTAAGATTTCTTTTGCTCCGTGAGAGGAGAGACATGCTTTGGATTTTCAGAGAGCCAAACCCTTAAACTCAGAAAAAATAAGCTATAAAGATCGATAGTGCCATACGATGCGACCATGATGGTCAAAAAGAGTTAAAGCTCCCTTGGAAATGCTTTAATTCCATAGGAAAATTACAAAGGAATTTCACATGAATCAGTTCAAATTTTTAGAAAAAACGCAGGAAATGAAAAAAATTTCCCATGGACCAACTAGGGATTTTTCATGGTTTCTGTTTTTTTCTTAAAAAATTGAACTAATTCATGTCAAGTTCCTATTACATTTATGTGAAGCTACTGCATTTCAAAAAGGGCCTTAACATTGTTCTGCTCAGTGAGAGGAGAGGCATGCTTTGGATTTTCAGAGAACCAAACATGTAAACTGGGAAAAAAACAAGATATAAACTTCAATAGTGGTGTGCGATGTGATCATGATGGTCAGAAGAGTTAATGCTCCTTTTGAAATGCTTGAACTCCATAGGAAAATTACAAAGGAATTTCACATGAATCAGTTCAATTTCATAGGAAAACGTAGGAAATGAAAATTCTTCCCGTGTACCAACTCAGGATTTTTTGTGTTTTCTTTTTTTTCTTGTGAAATTGAACTGATTCTTGTCATGTTCCTATAAGATTCTTGTGAAGTTCCTGTATTTCAAACAGGGACTAAGCTTTCTTCTGCTCTGTGAGAGGAGAGGCATGCTTAGGATTTTAGGAGAGCCAAACCCGTAAACTCGGAAAAAATAAGCTATAAAGTTCGATAGTGCCATGCGATGCGACCATGGTGGTCAGAAGAGTTAACGCTCCCATTAGAATGCTTTAATGTCATAGGAAAATTACAAAGGAATTTCACATGAATCCGTTCAATTTCATAGGAAAAACACAAGAAATGAAAATCTCTCCCGTATACCAAGTCGGAATTTTTCATGGAATCTATTTTTTTTCTGTGAAATTGAACTGATTCATGTCATGTTCCTACTAGATTCATGTGAAGCTGCTGCGTTTCAAATGGGGCCTAAAATTTGTTCTGCTCCTCGAGACGAGAGGCATGCTTCGAATTTTCAGAGAGCGAATAAATTTTGATTGTCTCATGGGATGCGACTATGATGGATGGAAGAGCTAAGGCTCTCTTTGGAATGCTGGAATTTCATAGGAAAATTACAACGTAATTTCAAATGAATTAGTTCAATTACATTGGAAAAAAAGGGGATATGAAATTTTTCTCGTGTATCAACATGGAATTTTTCAAGGTTTGTGTTTTTTTCTGTGAAATTGAACTGATTCATGTCAAATTCCTATTAGATTATTGTGAAGTTGCTGCGTTCCAAACAAGTCTAAACTTTGCTATCTCCACAAGATGAGAGGCACGCTTTGGATTTCCATAGAGCCAAACTCCTTTTTTCTCGAAAACACAGAAGAGCTGCATTTCATTGAAATAAGAAAGCAGTATAGAATCCTCGATACAACACACACAATCTAAAACACAGACAGCAAAACATCAACACAGCCAAGAACACTGGGCCAACGACCAAACAGCAAAATGAGCTAGTCTCTCTAGAACAGGTCCATAGCTGCAGTCAGAAGGGAGATTCCTTTAGCTCCAGCTAACGCCCAAAGACGGCGCTCTTTCCCCCACTAAGATCAAAATTTGAGACATATTCGGGGACGCCTTATCGAACACACATCAATTCCTGTGCTTCCAAATGAGCCCAGCTCCTAGGATAATGAGAGAATTGCGGCCCCGCTGGACTTGACCGGACGTTGCTGCGTTGACTCTTTCCCACCAAGCAACAAAGGATCGGTCATCAGGCTGAGGAGCAAGAGAGTGGAGCCCAACTTGTTGCAGGAAGAAGAACCAGAACTGTCTTGCGAAAACACAAGATGTGAGGAGGTGATTGATATCCTCGTCCTCCTGATCGCAAAGTGGACATTGTTCAGGCTTAGGCAACCCACACTTCGCAAGGCAGTCCGCTGTCCAACAGCGATTATGAGCAACCAACCACATATAGAAATGACACTTAGCCGGAGCCCAAGTCTTCCAAATGATCTCTGCTGGTCCAAAGGTCTGAGCACCCAAAAAGAGACTCCCATATGCTGATTTGGCTGAGTACTTTCCGTTAGATGAGAATCTCCACACATGCTTATCTCGGCAGCGGTTTGCAAGGAAAATTCTGACAAAACATCTCAAAGCTGCAGAAACTCAACCAGAGCTCCCACCAAAAGAGCACCATGCAGATCCATGACCCAAGTATTATTAGAAAGCCCTTCCCGCACAGTGTGGTTTTTGATTCTCCTCTTAGACACAGCAGCGAGCAGGTTTGGGGCTAAGTAAGCAATACACTGCCTGTGGATCCACCTATCTGTCCAAAACAACGTTCTCGAGCCATTACCAACCTCAGTAAACAAAGCAATCGAGAAAAAATCCTGCACCTGAGATGGTACTTGAACAGGTAGAGACGCCCATGGTAGGTGAGGTTGTCTTTTTGAGCCAAACCCATCTCATTCTTAAAGCCCAGATCAACCTCTTAAGATCCGAAAGCCCTAGACCTCCAAGGTCTACAGGCCCAAGCTACTAAACAATGTCCTCCCTGCGCATCTCTACGACATCTCCAAAGAAAACCCCTCCGAATTTTGTCCACTGCCTAAACTGCAATAAAATAATATATAAATTTTGATAGTCCCATCGATGCGACCATGATGGACGGAAGAGTTAAGGCGCTCATTGGAATGCAGGAATTTCATTTACAAAGGAATTTCACATGAATCAGTTCAATTTCATAAGAAAAACGAAGGAAATGGAAATTTTCCCATATACCAACATGGGATTTTTCATAGTTTCTGTTTTTTTTCTGTGAAATTGAACTGATTCATATCAAGTTCCTATTAGATTCACGTGAAGTTGCTGCGTTCCAAACAGGGCTTAAACTTTGTAAGTCTCCATGAGAGGAGAGGGCATGCTTTAGATTTTAAGAGAGCGAAACTCGTAAACTGCGATAAATAACATATAAATTTTGATACTCCCATGCGATGTGACCATGATGGACGGAAGAGTGAAGGCTCCCTTTGGAATGCAGGAATTTCACTGGAAAATTACAATGGAATTTACAGCAATCAGTTATACTTCAAAAGAAAAACATAGGAAATGAAAATTTTCCCGTGTTCCAATGAGGGATTTTTTGTGGTTTCTATTTTTTTTTGGAAATTGAACTGATTCATGTCTTTTATTCATTAGAAGTTTTGCATTTCAAACAGGGCCTTAACATTGTTCTGCTCCATGAGAGGAGAGGCATGCTTTGGATTTTCATAGAACCAAACCTGTAAACTGGAATAAATTTCGACATTGGCATGTGATGCGACCATGATGGTCAGAAGAGTTAATGCTCCTTTTGGAATGCTTGAATTTCATAGGAAAATTACAAAGAAACTTCACATGAATCAGTTCAATTTCATAGGGAAAACGCAGGAAATGGAAATTTTTCCCATGTACCAACTCAGAATTTTTCATGGTTTCTGTTTTTTTTCTGTGAAATTGAACTAATTCATGTCAAGTTCCTGTTAGATTCTTGTGAAGCTGCTGCATTTCAAACAGGGCCTAAACTTTCTTCTGCTCTGTGAGAGGAGAGGCATGCTTTGGATTTTCAGACAGCCAAACCTGTAAACTGGGAAAACAATAAGATATAATCACCGGATTAGTAGAGTGAACATGCCATCGAGCGACAACATCGCAGATACAAGAAAAATTAATTACATGGGATGTCCAACCTACGAGGTCCAAGATACAAGTCATTAGATTACAAACAGAGAGCTGATCACATCAACCCTTATTCAACAAACAACAGCACGACACTAACACGATGCGCCCACCGGTGGCTTGAGCACAGAACGAGACTTCTACACATCATCACCATCAACACCGTCTTCTTCCTCTTCATCCTCATGTAAACAATTTTCAGCAAGGAGTGAGTACTAGATATACTCAGCAAGCTCTAACCCAAGAGGGCGATACAACGATATGCACAATGTTTTGAAGAAAGGAGCAGCAGTGGTTCTGATTTTTGCATAAAGCTAGTTTTCATGCGTGGCTCCCGATAGGACAGATTTTGAAACAAGGGAGGAAAATTTTCTTTTCTTTGTCAGATTTTAGTGAGGTGGACCTGTGGAGGGAATTAACCCACTCCATCAGTTCCCAAGTTTTAACCGGGCACAGGCATGTCCCCATGCTGTCCCGAAGCACACAGCTAACACATATCCAAAAACACAGGCAACTACATCCACTCACACATGAAGGAAACATAAAAAATCTAATCGTTATGTACCCGAACATTAGTGTGCCAATACCGTGACAACGGCCATTCTGAAAGAATTTTTTTTACACTCTGCATAGATTGTACACTGTACCCGTAGGCTATGCGTCCCTTCGCGAGCAAAGAGTGCATAACGCCTACTCCAACATCTACATAGGTCTCCACCAATTCTGCTGAAGACGCATCCAGGGGCTATCCGTCAGGGTTACTACCTCCTGATGAAGCGACGGTGTACATTCCCAGAGCCAGATCGTGAGAATGCTCATCCACGTCTTCTCCTGGTTCCCTTCTATACCGGGCACATAAACCAGAGGCTATATCCATGGGCATATAGTCCCATGACATGGGCAATTACTTTGTCAAAATCCGGACTGCGAGTATCTCGCATCTTTTTCTGGCCTCTTGTGTCCTGCTGACCTCCTAGCGGCTCAAAGTGGTTTACATAAGTAGGAGGGGTAAGTCCCACCCTTATTAAGTTCTGTAGTTGCACGAAATCACTAAGTCAAGCGCTAACGAACTGGTCCTCATATGGCAGGGGCGGCGTACTCGTTCACTGCAGGTGGACTAGACCGAAGTATAAAAACCTATCTCAACACCTTTGTGAGACCCGCCCCACAACCAGAAAGCAACTCCCATCTTCACCTACACAGTTTGCTAGTTCCATCCCTGTTTTTGCTTTACTCACACCACCAAACCCACAATTTATACCTTTGTCAAATACAGATAGATGTATGTAGGTGTGTAGTTTTGAAAAAAAAGGCCCTAAGCATTCTAGTTACAAGGCAACTTTCCAGTTATTAAAATATTTAACAATTGGAGTTCCTACAGCTAGCAAGGGTTCGTTACCAACGGTTTACAAGGAGTACTTCTATCATGATCAGCAAGTAACTGACATTAATATAAGTACATTCAAACAAGTATGGTATTAACCTGCACAACATTTTTGCATAAATAAAAGTAAAGGTGCAAGTAATGCCTGCAAAGCATGAGTTCAGTATGATCGAAGGGTTAGAGCTTGCCTTCTGTGGCATCCTCGAGCTCCTCTTCGTACTCCGGGTCCTCGGCTTTGCTTCCTCGGGTTCCTCGTCAACTACACGTAACAAACGAACAATTAAGTCTACCGTCAAGAGCAAAAGAAAGAACTCAAGGAGGAAAAACTTGAGAAGCAACATCACTTAAAATTGGGTTTCAGAGAGTGGGACTCGTAAAGCTGAGTTCAATGATACAAAGATCGCTGAAAATGGGGCTGTGGTGAGGTGGCAGTGAGGCAAACAAGTGTTCTAGGCCGGAATCAGGACTAGCCCCGTGGTCACGCGGCCCGGCTCATGTCCACGGTCACTGGACACGCCCGGGCGTGGAACGGAGGACGAGTCTCGTGGACACTCTGCCCGGCTCGTGTCCACGGCCACTGGTCACGCACAGGCACGGAACGGAGAACGAGTCTCGTGGACACGCTGCCCCGGCTCGTGTCCATGGCCCGGTGTGACAACAAATTTTCTCCCTCTTCTGCTGGTGACCAACAGGTGGACCCAGCTGGGGTGTGTGTGCTTGCAGGTGTGGGTGTGACCTCCAGACGGGTCCTGCAGCCTGCGGTCGGCCAGAGCCCCGACCGTTTAAACGGCCGTAGCTCGGTGCTGCTTAGCGGCGGCGGCTCACCGGAGTTTCCTCCGATGCCGCCTTGGCGGTCGAGGGTGGGGTGCTCAGGTGAGTGAGAGGTGGCGTGGCTGGCGGCGGGCTCGCCGCTACCGGCGGGGAGCCGGGTGGGTGGCCGCAGCGCATCGGACGCACGCGCACTGCAGTGCTTCGAGGGGAGAGCTCATGGTGCGCGGTGGAAACCCATGTCCAGGCACGGGAGAAGCTCCTAGGTGCAGTGAACGTGGCAGCGACCTGCCCCGGGCATGCGGTGGTGCCATTGTGGGTGTGGGTGGTGCTGTGGAGTGGCAGAGCAGGGGCGGAAGGCGGCCAGTTCCCGCGAATTCAAAGCTGGCCGACGGCGACAGATTTTGGGGAAGAAAGGGCGGTTTTCGAAATTGTGCAGTGTTGGAGGGAGGGAGAGAGAGAGAGAGAGAGAGAGAGGGAGAGACCTGGGCTGTGGAGTGGAGCAGCAGGGGGTGACGAAACGATGAAGCTCTATTTTATGGGCAGGGAAGGGGGTTGGTGCGAGGCAGGGCAGTGGCGCTCTCGCCGGGTGGCTCGGCGGCCAAATTGTAGCGAGATACGGCAATGATCGCAAATCCTCTCTGTCTGGGGCGCTCAGGGGCAGCTGGCATGCTTCTGGGGCAGCTGGCAGCCATGCCACTGCGCTATGGCGCACGGAGGGCGCGGCACGGCGTGGTGTCGTGCCGGGTGGTCAGCGGCTGGCGATGAGTGCGCTGGAGTTTAGCCACGACATGACTGGGCAGTGTGCGAATCCACTCGAGTGGCTGCAGTCCCTAGGAGCTATGTTGCGTGAGGAGTAACTTCGCCGTTGAGCGGCGCAGCTGGCCAGGAGCTCCACTGCAGCCCGGCAGCCATTGGCGACGCGCGTGGCGCGGGTGGCCATCTGGCGCTATTCTGTGTGGGGAGCGCACGATGAGTTCTTAAGAGGGCGACACAAGGTGGGTAGCGGGCTGTGACAGCGACGTGCGGAGGATGCAACCGGGATTTGGCTGGCAGCGCCGGTCGGAAGGTGGCGCGGCCGTGCGGGTGGAGGCCATGTGGGAGGCTTGGCCTGGCCAATGCCCCAGCCGTTGAGCACGTGCGTGCGGGATTGGAGTGTGGCAAGCGCACGCGCAGGTGGCCGACGCCGTCTGTAACGTCTCGGAAATTTCGAATTAATAAAGCGGCGAGTTATCCCAATTCCGTTCTGATTAAAAATCATGTGTCCCAATTTTCGTTCTGTTCAAATATCTTTTGTCCTGAAATTGATTCTGATTTGCTCCGAAATTTTCTTCTAATTTTTCGGACGTCGGAATAGTTAGGCCCGCGGATTTGTTTTTGGGCTGAGATTAATTTTGGGCTCTAATCCTGATCTAATCCCCTCTATAAAAACCCTTCCCCTCTCTTATCCTCTCCCTCATCTCCTTTTTCCCCTTACAATCTCCAGAAATCTCGTAACCATCGTCTTTTCCCCTTACAATCTCTAGAAATCTCGTAACCGTCGTCCTGCTCCACCCCGTTTTTCGCGCCGTTCCCATCGACGCGCCTGTGTCTGACGCTCCCTCGGTCCTCGATCCGTCGCCCAACTCCGCGTGCGCCGCCCAAGCCCCCGCCGCTGGAAGTCCGCTGGACCCCGCGCGTTCCTCGAGCCACAGTCAGAGCGTCTCCGTCGCCTGCCATCCAGTCCGCGCCATCTTCGAGTTCTGCGCCGCCCGAGCCTCGTCGCGCCGATTCCCTCGATTCCCGCGCCGAGTCGCCTGCGTCGCCATCAACCCGAAGCCAGTCCCGAGCCTCCCGCGTCGCTATCTCCGCTCTGCTCCGCGTGGAAATCCCTGTCTCGCGCGTGTCCTCGGGTCCAGCACTGCACATCTCCGATTCTCCAGCAAGTTCGAGTTCCGATCTCCAAATTTCGTCTTTGATTTCCAGATCTCGGTGAGAAATTCCCCTCTCTTCAATTACTTTTTCCTCTCCAATTAATTGTTGGATTAATTGCTAATCTAGTTGCGATTAATTGTTCTGCGATTAATCTAATTCCTTGTGGTCTAGATCGTCTACAATTTTCGGGGAACTCCATTTGATCTTAGTTGTTTCCCAAAATTGTTACGTTAATTTGTCTCGTCGCGATGTCGTGTAGGATTGTTCCCGAAAACATTTTGCGCACGTTTAGCCTAGTAGTTTCAATTTAGATTTAATTTCCGGTTTTAATTGTCGCGTGCCTAGTGTCTGACCTCTGTTCGTGCTGTGTTTAGCCGGTGTTCCAGAGGAGGAGTTCCGCGAGCCCGCTCAGTTCGACGACCCGGATCCCGACTTCAATCCCGAGTTGCCAGGGACGCCGCGTTCCTTGATCACTTTGTACCCAGTATTTTAAAGTGCATGTTTTGTTTGCAACCTTAATTTGCATGCCAACTATTTTAAAATATGCTAGCAACATTCCTCAGCCGTGCCTATTTAGTGTTCCACAAATATCAACCATAGGATTGCTTTAGAATATTTATTTTATTTTTATGCTTAGCCCTGCTTAGTTGCATTTATTTTTATCTCACACCTATCGCAATAAAAATGGAATTTGTGTCAAATGCTTTTGAACTGTGATTCAAATGTGTAAGTTTTACAAATAACTATACGTAACTATTTAGCGAGGGCAGGTTGGAGTATGAGGAGCTGGGGGACTTTTGGGAAGTCCCTGTGGGTGTACCTGTTGCGGGTACAACGGAAAGATTCAGGCTGGGATCTTTCTGTGAGATCTGTTGTTGGCGTTGAGGTTGGAGAGAGTGCCTGCCCCGGCAATTAAGGACCGAGTCCTTCGAGCCTTGTATGCTCAGTTGACAACCATGCTCACCACGTTACCCTGTGTGGGCAGTTGGCTTGACCTTGAAGCTTGTCGAGACTGGTTGTTTACCCGTGGGTTGGCGGTGTTGTGCTAGTGTGGTGTAGAGCTCTGACTCCCCATATGAGATCGAGGTACCCCACCTGATCAGTGGTAGGCTCTTCATAGCTCCAGGATCCAATTGCGTAGGCTTTTGGGATCCCTATCCTAGAGGATGGATAGCGTCAGTTAAAGCTTGTGGACGGGTCTTGTGTGTTCGTTGGGACTAGGACGGTAGTTCTCGATGACGCTTCTCGTGGGTCCAGGTGCATAAACTCTGCAGAGTTTTAATCGATGCGCATTGATACGTCCTTTTGAAAGGACACCCCCCTGAGTTGTGCTCCTCGTTGAGTAGTTTTGTTTTTCTTCCTCCTGTCCTTTTTCAAAATATTTTAGACTCCGGCCTTTGAGCTGTGGCCGAGTATGGGGTTACACCGGCATTTAAAATGAACCTCCGTCCGAGATAACGGAGATCTCTGTGGAGCAAGATAATAAAATTTGACAGTTTTAAAATAAAGCTTTCTTGCATCTTTAAAATAAAATAAAATGTTTTAAACTTACATTTAGCACTTGAGCCATGTCTTTACCATTGAAACCATTTGCATGCATACATTGTTGATAGGTAGTACGTGGTTTGCTGAGTATTCGTACTCACTGCTTTCTAATTTGTTGTTTTCAGAGGATACTCTCAGCTTCGACTTCGACTACTTCTCTGACGGTCCGTGACATCCGCTCCTACGCTCGAGCTAGCTTGTGTGGAGGTCACTACCGCTGCCATGTTGATGCTTCCGCTGTCGCTCTTGTTGGATTCTCGATAGTGATCTATCTGCTCTGAGATATTTTTGGCCTGTGTGCCGATGGACCCCCTTTGGAGGATTTTATTCTAATAAATTCACTTTGATTTGCTGTCTTCTATTCTCGTTTCTTGTTTAATATTTCTGTTATGGTTTCTTGATTTATCGCTTGTGATGTCGTGCTTGCGAAACTCCTGAGATTGGCAAGGTCACGGAAGATCGAGACTTATCGAAAGTTAAGGAAAATCCTGATCGTTATAGGTGGTATCAGAGCCATACTTGACCGTCAGAGCGAAACCGTAGAACTGGACGTTACTAGGGATTATTTCTAGATTTACTAATCTGGTAACAAACCTTCATCGTGAAAGTTGTTTTCTTAAATCTTGTCGTTTGTTTGATGGAAGTCTTGTTTGCTTGGAGTTGTGCTGGTTTAGTTATTCTTGTCCTGATCTTCTGTCTTTTTCAGTAATTTCTATTTCTACTGATGCTATCGTTCTAATCGGAAATATTTTTCATGCAACAGATGGCTCTGAGGAGGTCTGGACGCCTTCACGCTCGTTTTGAGGAGGCCGCTCTGGAGGACCCTGAGGTACCGCCACCCGCTGGGCGTGGTCGTGGTGCTGCCCTCTGAGGTCGTGGTCGCGGTGCTGGAGGCCGTGTACCAGTGCCACCTGAGCCTGACGCGCCTGGCGTTGGTCGAGGGCGTGGCCGTGTTAGAGCACCAATTCCTCAGGCTGGAGGGCGTGGCAGAGGAGCTGCCATGGACCCTGGAGTTGAGCCTGCTGGTGTTGCCGCGCCTGGTGAGGAGCTTCCAGCTGCTCCGAACCTGACGGAGGTGATGGCCCGACAGACGCTTGAGCTTGAGCGGATTGTCAAGCGGTCACAGCAGCAGCCTCGTGGTCGTGCTCCTGCTCCTAACGCAGCACAGTACCACCAGCCAGCCAATTCTTGCATGGCGATGTTTCTGAGCATGCGCCCTCTCACTTTTGACCGTGCAATCGATCCTTTGGATGCTGACGACTGGGTCAGGGATATTGAGAAGAAGCTAGACCTGATTCAGTGCGACGACCAGGAGGCAGTTCGTCTGCCAGCTCACCAGTTGACAAGTGCAGCTGGTGCTTGGTGGGACACTCTTTACGCCACTCTCGACGACCCAGAGCAGTTCACTTGGGACGACTTCGTCATTGCCTTCTGTGGTTTCCACATCTCTGAGGGAGCCATAAAGGCGAAGGCGGAGGAGTTCCGTAACCTTCGTCAAGGAGGTATGTCTGTCACTGAGTACGCTCACCGTTTCACTCAGCTGAGCCACTTTACACCGGAGGAGGTTTCGACTGAGCGTCGCAAGATGTACTGGTTCCGGGAGGGCCTACGTCTTGAGATGCTTCCGTATCTAGATGGTGGTGTTCAGAGGAGTCTTCGTGAGCTGATTGACAAATGCCTGGCCTTAGAGGTGTCACTTCAGAAACTCGACCGGTCCAGGGATGCTAAGAGGAGGGCTCTTGGTCAGGGACCCAGTCGTGAGGCTTTGTAGCGTCAGCATTTCAGTGGTTCTTTCCAGCAGGGATCGGGACAGCCCAACTTCGCTCGATCCACTGTTCCTGCTCCAGCTTCAGTCCAGCAGCAGAGTTCTCAGAGCCAGAGAGGTGCCTTTCAGCAGCAGCAGTCCTCTTGCCGTCCGACAGCGGGTCAGCCTTCGGTTCGCTGCTTCGAGTGTGGCCAGGAGGGTCACAAGGTGTTTCAGTGTCCGAGGCGCCAGCAGCAGGCACCTGGGGGAGGTGGTGTTCAGTTTGCCACTCCCGCTAGGCCACCGCACCTGTCAAGAGGACGAGGAGTGCGTTCAGCGGGCCGTGGCGCTGCTCAGCCGAGCGTCACGCGCAGCCGCCTGAACCACATCTTTGTGGAGGAGGCTCAGGAGGCACCTAACGTCATCATTGGTGAGTTCTTTGTTCAATCTCACTTAGCGACGGTTTTTTTCGATTCGGGGGCTACTTATTCGTTTGTGTCGTCGGCGTTTGCGTCTACACACGGTCTCCCTACCTCACTCTTAGCGATACTTACACTTACCACTTCACCTCTAGGAGTCTACAAGAGTCGTGTTGAGTTTAGAGGTGTTCGGATCTTAATTGAGAGTGTGGTCTTTCTCGCCGATCTCATCGTCCTTCCCTCGCATGACATTGATGTCATCTTGGGGATGGATTGTCTAGCGAGGCACAAAGGAGTCATCACTTGTGCTGAGAGGGTAGTGTCTTTGGTTAACCACCACGGTGTTCGAGTGGTGTGTGCTCCTAGAGCGTCTAGAGTTCCACCTTCAGTTTGTAGCTTGCAGGAGTTATCTTTGGAGCAGATTCCTGTTGTTCGTGAGTTTTCAGAGGTGTTTCCCGATGAGCTGCCGGGACATCCTCTAGATCGAGATGTTGAGTTCGTGATTGATCTTCCTGGTACCGCGCCGATTGCCAAACGGCCGTACCAGATGTCTTCCGATGAGCTTGCTTTGCTCAAGAGCACATCAATGAGCTCTTGAGTAAAGGGTTCATTCGGCCGAGTGCTTCGCCGTGGGGAGCCCCAGTGCTGTTTGTGAAGAAGGATGGATCGATACGCATGTGTGTTGACTAGCGTTCTTTGAATGAGGTGACAATAAAGAACAAGTACCCTTTGCCGAGGATCGATGATTTGTTTGATCAGTTGACGGGTGCGAAGTTCTTTTCCTCAATTGATTTGAGATCGGGGTATCACAAGATGAAGATTCGTCCTTCTGACATTCCGAAGACTTCGTTCGTGACGAGGTATAGGTCTTTTGAGTTTCTGGTTGTTTCTTTTGGACTCACTAATGCCCCTGCCTACTTCATAAACATGATGAACAAGGTGTTCATGGCTGAGTTGGATAGGTTCGTGGTGGTTTTCATTGATGATATCCTTGTCTACTCCAAGTCAGCGGAAGAGCATGAGCAGCATCTGAGAGTTGTGCTTGGGAGGTTGAAATCTCATCAGCTGTATGCCAAGTTCATTAAGTGCAAGTTTTGGCTTGAGAAAGTTGCTTTTCTGGGCCATGTTGTTACAGCTGAAGGCGTTGCCGTTGATCCTGAGAAGGTCAAGGCTGTTGTGGAGTGGGAGTCTCCGAGGTCAGTCTCTGAGGTGAGGAGTTTTTTTGGATTGGCAGGTTACTATCGCCGATTCATTGAGAACTTCTCCAGGATTGCTAAGCCTATGACCGAGTTGACTCAGTTGGGTGTGCCGTTTGTCTGGTCAGATGCTTGTGAGAGGAGTTTTCAGGAGCTGAAGGTGAGGTTGACTTCTGCACCTGTTTTGACCTTGCTGGATATACATCAGGATATCCAGGTTTTCTGTGATGCTTCTTGTCAGGGTTTGGGTTGTGTTCTGATGCAGAACAAGAAGGTGGCTTGCTATGCTTCGAGGTAGTTGAAGAAGCATGAGTTAAACTATCCGACGCATGATCTTGAGTTGGCAGTTGTTGTCCATGCTTTAAAGATTTGGAGGCACTATCTGATCGGCAACAGATGTGAGATCTTCACCGACCACAAGAGTCTCAAGTATATCTTCACCCAGCCAGAGCTGAACATGAGGCAGAGGAGGTGGCTTGAGTTGATTAAGGATTATGATCTTAGCATCAACTATCACCCGGGTAAAGCCAATGTGGTAGCCGATGCTTTGAGTCGTAAGGCTTATTGTTCTTCCTTGATGTCTGGGCAGTCAGAGATTCTAGCAGATCTGACCAGATTGAGAGTTGAGATTGTTCCTTAGGGTTTCTTCCACGAGCTCAGGTTGCAGCCGTTGTTGATTGAAGAGATCAAGTCAGCTCAGAAGCATGATAGAGAGGTTCAGTCGATCTTGAAGAAGATGAGGAGAGGCAAAGCACCGGGTTTCTGTGTGGATCAGCAGGGTGCTTTGTGGTTTGAGGACCGTATCTGTGTTCCGAGAGTGCTAGAGTTGTGGGATGCTATTCTGAGAGAGGCTCATGATTTGAGGTTTTCTATCCACCCAGGTTGCACCAAGATGTTCGAGGATCTGAGGACTCGTTTCTGGTGGGTTGGCATGAAGGCAGACATTGCTGTGTATGTTGCATTGTGTGATGTTTGCCGACGATTTAAGGCTGAGCACCAGAGGCCGATTAGATTGCTGAAGCCGTTGTCGATCCCTTCTTGGAAGTGGGATGACATCAGTATGGATTTTATCACGGGTTTGCCGTTGACGTCTCGCCATCATAATGCTATCTTGGTGGTGGTGGATCGATTGACTAAGACCGCTCATTTCATCCCTGTGAATGAGAGGTACTCAGTTGATCAGTTGGCCAAGTTGTACATTGACCACATCGTAAGGTTGCATGGTGCACCGAGGAGCATTATATCTGATCGCGGGCCTCAGTTTACCGCGAGATTCTAGAGGAGCTTGCATGAAGCTAGTGTACGGTTCAGCTTATCACCCTCAGACAGATGGTCAGACAGAGCATGTGAACCAGATTGTGGAGGATATGCTGAGGGCTTGTGTGATCACCTATGGGCAGAGCTGGGAGGACAGTCTTTCTTTTGCGGAGTTCTCTTACAACAACAGTTTTCAGGCCAGTTTGGGTATGTCACCTTTTGAGGCATTGTATGGTAGGAGATGCCGTACCCCGCTCATGTGGTCAGAGGTTGGTGAGAGGTCTTTCTTTGGTCTTGATTCTATCAGAGCTGCTGAGGAGAAGGTTGAGAAGATTAGAGAGCATCTCCGGGTTGCTCAGAGCCGTCAGAAGAGCTATGCGGATAAGAGGAGGAGGCCTCTTTATTTCGAGGTTGATGATTGGGTGTATCTCAAGGTGTCACCTCTTCATGTCACGCGTCGCTTCCATGTCCGAGGGAAGTTGGCTCTGAGTTTTGTTGGTCCTTTTCGGATTCTCAGGAAGATCGGTCAGCTTTCTTACAGGTTGGATTTGCCATCCGAGCTTGCGGGTGTGCATCCGGTGTTCCACGTCTCTCACTTGAAGAAGTGTCTTCGAGTGCCGGAGGAGCAAATTGTCCCTGATGCTTTGGATATTCAGGACACGCTCGAGTACCTGGAGTACCCGGTGAAGATTCCTGATGAGGCTCAAGGAAACGCAGAGGTCCAAGATCAAGTTTCTCAAGGTTCAGTGGAGCAACCACATTGAGCGAGAGGCTACCTGGGAGAAGGAGGATGATCTGAGAAAAGAGTTTCTCTATCTATTTGAGTCCGCTTCTTGATCTCGAGGACGAGATCTTTTAAGGGGGGAGTCTGTAATATCCCTGAAATTTCGATTTAATAAAGCGGCGAGTTATCCCAATTCTGTTCTGATTAAAAATCATCTGTCCCAATTTTCGTTCTGTTCAAATATCTTTTGTCCCGAAATTGATTCCGATTTGCTCCGAAATTTCCTTCTAATTTTTCGGACGTCGGAATAGTTAGGCCCGCGGATTTGTTTTTGGGCTAAAATTAATTTTGGGCTCTAATCCCTATCTAATCCCCTCTATAAAAACCCTTCCCCTCTCTTATCCTCTCCCTCACCTCCCCTTTCCCCTTACAATCCCCAGAAATCTCGTAACCGTCGTCCAGCTCCACCCAGTTTTCTGCGCCGTTCCCATCGACGCGCCTGTGCCTGACGCTGCCTCGGTCCTCGCTCCGTCGCCCGACTCTGCGTGCGCCGCCCAAGCCCCCGCCGCTAGAAGTCCGCTGGACCCCGCGCGTTCCTCAAGCCACAGCCAGCGCGTCTCCGTCGCCTACGTCCAGTCCGCGCCGTCTTTGAGTTCTGCGCCGCCCGAGCCTCGTCGCGCCGATTCCCTCGATTCTCTTGCCGAGTCGCCTGCGTCGCCGTCAGCCCGAAGCCAGTCCCGAGCCTCCCGCGTCGCTATCTCCGCTCTGCTCCGCGTGGAAATCCCTGTCTCGCGCGCGTCCTCGGGTCCAGCACTGCACATCTCCGATTCTCCAGCAAGTTCGAGTTCCGATCTCCAAATTTCGTCTCCGATTTCCAGATCTCGGTGAGAAATTCCCCTCTCTTCAATTACTTTTTCCTCTCCAATTAATTGTTGGATTAATTGCTAATCTAGTTGCGATTAATTGTTCTGCGATTAATCTAATTCCTTGTGGTCTAGATCGTCTAGGATTTTCGGGGAACTCCGTTTGATCTTAGTTGTTTCCCAAAATTGTTACGTTAATTTGTCTCGTCGCGATGTCGTGTAGGATTGTTCTCGAAAACATTTTGCGCACGTTTAGCCTAGTAGTTTCAATTTAGATTTAATTTCCGGTTTTAATTGTCGCGTGCCTAGTGTCTGACCTCTGTTCGTGCTGTGTTTAGCCGGTGTTCCAGAGGAGGAGTTCCGCGAGCCCGCTCAGTTCGACGACCCGGATCCCGACTTCAATCCCGAGTTGCCAGGGACGCCGCGTTCCTTGATCACTTTGTACCCAGTATTTTAAAGTGCATGTTTTGTTTGCAACCTTAATTTGCATGCCAACTATTTTAAAATATGCTAGCAACATTCCTCAGCCGTGCCTATTTAGTGTTCCACAAATATCAACCATAGGATTGCTTTAGAATATTTATTTTATTTTTATGCTTAGCCCTGCTTAGTTGCATTTATTTTTATCTCACACCTATCACTATAAAAATAGAATTTGTGTCAAATGCTTTTGAACTGTGATTCAAATGTGTAATTTTGCAAATAACTATACGTAACTATTTAGCGAGGGCAGGTTAGAGTATGAGGAGCTGAGTGACTTTTGGGAAGTCCCTGTGGGTGTACTTGTTGCGGATACAACGGAAAGATTCAGGCTGGGATCTTTCTGTGAGACTTGTTGTTGGCGTTGAGGTTAGAGAGAGTGACTGCTCCGGCAATTAAGGACCGAGTCCTTTGAGCCTTGTACGCTCAGTTGACAACCATGCACACCACGTTACCCTGTGTGGGCAGTTGGCTTGACCTTGAAGCTTGTCGAGACTGGTTGTTTACCCGTGGGTTGGCGGTGTTGTGCTAGTGTGGTGTAGAGCTCTGACTCCCCATATGAGATCGAGGTACCCCACCTGATCAGTGGTAGGCTCTTCATAGCTCCAGGATCCAATTGCGTAGGCTTTTGGGATCCCTATCCTAGAGGATGGATAGCGTCAGTTAAAGCTTGTGGACGGGTCTTGTGTGTTCGTTGGGACTAGGACGGTAGTTCTCGATGACGCTTCTCGTGGGTCCAGTGCATAACCTCTGCAGAGTTTTAGTCGATGCGCATTGCCACGTCCTTTTAGAAGGACACCCCCTCGAGTTGTGCTCCTCGTTGAGTAGTTTTGTTTTTCTTTCTTCTGTCCTTTTTCAAAATGTTTTGGACTCCGGCCTTTGAGCTGTGGCGGAGTATGGGGTTACACCGGCATTTAAAATGAACCCCCCGTCCGAGATAACGGAGATCTCTACGGGGCAAGATAATAAAATTTGACTGTTTTAAAATAAATCTTTCTTGCATCTTTAAAATAAAATAAAATGTTTTAAACTTGCATTTAGCACTTGAGCCATGTCTTTACCATTGAAACCACTTGCATGCATACATTGTTGATAGGTAGTACGTGGTTTGCTGAGTATTCGTACTCACGGCTTTCTAATTTGTTGTTTTCAGAGGATACTCTCAGCTTCGACTTCGACTACGTCTCTGACGGTCTGTGACGTCCTCTCCTGCGCTCGAGCTAGCCTGTGTGGAGGAGGTTCGCTACCGCTGCCATGTTGATGCTTCCGCCGTCGCTCTTGTTGGATTCTCGATAGTGATCTATCTGCTCTAAGATATTTTCGGCCTGCGTAAATTCACTTTGACTTGCTATCTTCTATTCTCGTTTCTTGTTTAATATCTCTGTTATGGTTTCTTGATTGATCGCTTGTGATGTCGTACTTGCCAAACTCTTGGGATTGGCAAGGTCAGGGAAGATCGGGACTTATCGAAAGGTAAGGAAAATCTCGGTCGTTACATCGTCAGGCTTTGCGCCTTGGCCAACTGACGGCGGCGGGGAGACGGAAGCAGGGAAGAGCAGGGGTGAGACAGGGGAGAGGAGGGAAAGGCAAGGGAGGCAGACCACACGCAGGGGGTCACGGCGCCCTGCCTGTATCCTGAGCGCGCGCTGGGCCCTCAGCAAAGAAGGGGCACCTTGGACACGGTGCCCGGCCTATGTCCTTGGCTGCTGGGCACTCACAGGCGCAATGTGGGGAAAGGACCCGGTGGTCATGGGGGTTCGCCTGTGTCCAAGCAATGGGTTTTGGGGACCGGCTAAGTTGCTTCTCAGAAAAAAGAAAGAGAAAGAACACCGAACAAGATCAAATGAAACGCAAGAATCAGCAAGGAACTCAACAAATGAAAACGAAACAGACACTTTCACTTCCAAATTTTAAAGGCTTTCCAAATTCCCATTTTCCACTTCTTGCTTTAGTGAGGTTTTCTTGAAAAATTAAGAGAGTTAACGGTGAATCAAACTCAAGTACTATGTGAACACAGACGAATTTGAGGGTGTGACAGACCAACCCCACTTAAATGGAATCTTGTCCTCGAGATTCGGATGGCCTTCTTCAAAAAGATGGGGAAACTCCTTTCTGAGGGTGGGTCTTCTCGTTCCCATGTGGCTGCGGCCAAGGTGTGATCGCTCCATTTCACTCAGCAGAACTTGATGGCTTTGCTCCTTGTCAGTCGGGTGGTCACATCCAGTATGCGGGTGGAAAATTCTTGATATCGCAGGTCAGGCTGGAAGTTCAGTCTCAATGGCTACTTGTTGATCGGGTACCTTTAGGCACTTTCTGAGCTGCGACACGTGAAACACCGAATGGACACCTGACAGTTCCGGGGGCATATCGAGTTGGTATGCCACAGCACCAACCCTCTTGATGATTTGATAAGGTCCTATATATCTGGGTGCCAATTTGCCTTGGATCTGAAATGTTTGTGCTCCTCGTATGGGAGACACCTTCAAATACATGTGATCCCCTGCAGAAAAGGTTAAATCCCTTCTTTGTGCATCGGCGTAGCTTTTCTGTTGGCTCTATGCAGCTTTAAGTTGGCTTCTTATTTCAGCTACTTTTTCTTCGGCATCCCATACGATGGCAGGGCCCAAGAGTGACGGCTCGCCGACTTCCGACCACATTAACAGAGTGCGGCACTTGCGGCCATACGAGGCTTCGAAAGGCGCCATTTGCAAACTGGCCTAGTAACTCTTGTTGTAGGAGAATTCGGCGAACGGCAAGCTTGCTTCCCAGTCATCTCCATAGGTTAGCGCACAAGCGCGAAGCATATCTTTCACAACTTGGTTCACCCGCTCGGCCTGTCTGTCTATTTGAGGATGGTACGCCGTGCTGTAGTCGAGGTAAGTTCCAAGCAAGTCATGCAGGCTCTTCTAGAAACGTGACGTGAACTGTGAGCCCCTATCCGACACTATTCTAGAGGGTACAACATGTAACTTCAGCACGTTATCCACACACAGATGCGCCGTCCCCGTCCAAGAAGGCGTCGACCGACCCCGCGCCATCCCCTTCGGCCCTGCGTCGTTCTGCTCCTCGTCGACCTCGTGATGTCCTCGTCTCGACTCGCGTCATCTATCCGCGAGCCGAGCTGCAGCCGTCCCCAACCCGATGCCGTCTTCGTCGTCTTCAGCGCCGTTCACCTTCAAGCTCGAGGTCACCCAGTTCCGCGAGCTGCCTTCCCCGGTTGCCTCTGTTCAAACGTCGCCCGTCCCGGTGCGTAGTCCTCGCTCCGTGGACCTGTGCTGCGTCGTCCAGTGCCCCGTCTTCATCCTCGTGTCGTCCCCAGCCCGTCCTATCTGCCATCTCTGTCGACCAGCCACCCTACGTTTCAGGCCCCCGGTGAGCTCTCTACCTTTTGGTGCGTTGTCTCTTGTGGTGCTGATCTCGTCCAGTTCCGTTCAGGTGAAGGAAGACCGGAGGAGTTCTGCTGCTGCCGTCATCGAGTTCCTCGTGTCGGCCGAGCCCTTTTGGTGGGTGAGCCTAGCATATCACCGTTTTCTGTTTATTCCTTGTATGTTTGTTCCCAGGATCGCTGTTGCCCCATTGTGTTTGTTGACCGTAGGGCTGAAAATGGGACAGGAAAATCCCGTCCCGTTTGCTTTTCGGTCCGTATTTTCTGCGCGGACGAAAACGGGCGGGATAAAAATGGGAACGGAAGGAAACGGGATGAGAAAAAATGGAAACGGGATCGGAAACAGTTTGACATTTTCCATCCATTTTTGCAGTATCCCGTTTTTATTCGGGATCATCCTGTTTTCCATCCATTTTTGCGGTATCCCATTTTTATCCCCTTTTTGTCCCGTTTTGGTTCTTATGACTTGTGTTTACATGTGCTGTTATGCCGTGAACTTCAAACTTACTGCTATGTGTGTTGCCCAAAATGTGTTGTAAAAATGTTATTGAATTGTGTTGCGTGAATATGTAAATTATCTATTTTGAATGTTTATTTTGATGATAATATTTTACTACATTGAATTATTTATGTTGATGTTTCCGACTAAATACCGATTACCGGCCGATTTTGGTACATCCCATCCGAATTGGTTTGTTTCCGATACTTCGTATTTGTCCCATTCGTTTTCGTTTCTGATTTTTCCGTTTCCATTTCCATCCGGAGGTGAAATGTGAAAACGGAAACGGTTTGGGTACTTTACCGATCATTACAGACCGTTTTCAAACCTAGTTGACCATTTCTTGTTGTGTTTGTGAGGCAGTTGGTGATCGTTTCAGTGATGCTGGAGCTTAGGAGCGGCAAGGCAGCAAGCTTTTTGGTCATCTCGGGTCCCGTGGTTCTGCCTTCATCTTCTTCAGTTGCTCGGTCGCCTCCGGTGAGCTTCTTCTGTTCCTGTCATTTCCTTTGGTTGTCATTTCCGTTGGTCGAGCTTTGAAGCTTATCTGTGCCTGGACCAAATTGTCGGAGCGTGAACACGCCTTGGTTGCCAAGCCGCCGCACAACCGATGGTTGTCGCGGGAGGCAGGAGGTGCAATCGTCAAGGTGGAGCTGCCACCGTCGTCGTTGTCACCACCACTCCCGTTCCTTTGGTGAGATCATGCTCCTTGTCTTCATTCCTGTGTCCTGTTGGTCTGCTGTGTTGGAAATAAGTCATGGTTGGCATTGGTATTCAGATCGATGGATCGTCGCCATTCTTCGTGTCCGGGCACCCAGGATTTGAACTGCGTCGTCATCACCATCGATCGTATTCCTACAGTTTCTCTTCGGACCTTGCTCAAGTTTCGGTGAGCATCTTTATTTCTCTGTTCAGTTTCTTATTATTTCATTTTAATCTGTGAGTGCTGACTTCTCCGTCTCTTTCCTTCTTTGGTCGAATTTGCATTGAGCCACCGCGTCGAGTGCAGGTTCAACCGTCCACGCCGTCGTTCCAGGGGACAGTTCACCGATCATCTCGTCGGAGAGCTTCCCGTGCCATCGACGCTATTGGCTTTTCATTGGACAAAGCTGTGGTGAGCTCTGTTCTCTTGTCTCTGCACCTTTCTGGTCACTTAGCAAAGTTCGCAAGTCGTGCCTACGAGTTGGTGATGAAGTCTAAGTTTATCATTGTGTGAAGAGATCATTCCTCCTTCAAGCCAAGATCACGCGGACTCGGTTGTGTCTGAACCCAAGTTCAGGGTTGTTCGGTCATCCTGAGTTCCAGCGTTGTCTCCACCTTTGGTCGTCATCCTTGCAGTCTTGCTACTACCTTCGCTCAAGTTTTGGTGAGCACTCATGTCCCTTTGTTCTCTTTTCTCGTTGGTTAGGTCGATCTGTAGCTCGTGTGGTGTCCCGTTCAGTTTCAGGGCAAAGAAATGCTGAATCGGCTGTGTCCAAGCTCTAGATCGTCTCTTCTGGACCGATGTGTTGAGCTGTGGAATCCGATTCAGTTTTGGGGCAGGGACACGCCAGTTCGGCTGTGTCTAGATCCCAAATCAAGTTCTGCCAGCCAAGGTTGTGGTCACACAGGTTCGTCCATGTCCGAGCTCTGTTTCGTAAGCTGTCAGGCGGGCTGTGACCGTGCTGCAGGTCACACACGCGCCCACTATCCGGCTGTGACCCAGTTCTGGGTCACACGACCGTGACCGTGTCCAGCCCCAGTTCGTTCTTTAGTCGTGCAGTCGGTGACCATCTCGTGGGTCACGTGGCTGTGACTATGTCCAAGCCTCAATTCTTTCCTGTTCGGGCCAACGAGTGACCGGAGCCTTGGACACATGCCGTCTACCTGTCCTGACCCCGAATCTCACGCGTTCGGCCCAGTCCGTGTCTTTTCCCCTCGGACATGATCGGGAGACTGTGTCTTGGAGTCGGTTCTTGTTTGATCCGTGTATCCGTTCGTAGAGTCCGTTCTAGTAGTTATTGAGTTGTCCTTTTCAGTTTCTCACCTGTTTTTCGAGTCATTTGTTCAGCTGGAGATGTTGCTGAGTTCTTGAAGACTGTTCTGCACAAGGACCTAGATCTCGGATGGGATCTAGACTCACAAGGCAAGTCGCGTTTCTTGACCAAACTTTTATCCTAGTTCTTAAACACCGTGTTTTGTTTGAAACCATAATTTGCATGCCAACTGTTTTAAAATATGCTAGCAACATTCTCAAGCCGTGCCTATTTATTGTTCCACATATTATGAGCCCTAAGATTGCTTTAGTACTATTACTTTACTTTTATGCTTAGCCATGCTTAGTTGCATTTATTTGCTATACTTCACACTTATCACTATAAAATGGAATTTGTGTTAAATGCTTTCGAAATGTGATTCAAATGTGTGAGTTTTGCAAATAACTCTATACAAACTATTTAGCGGGGGCAGGCTGAAGTATGAGGTGCTGGGTACCTGTTGCGGGTACACGTGAGGTTCCGACGTGGACCTTTCGAGAGGTTTGTTGGTTGTTGGAGTTGAGGTTGGAGAGAGCCTGCCCTGGCAATTAAGGACCGAGTCCTTCGAGCCTTGTACGCTCAGTCGATTTTCATGCACACTACGTTACCATGTATGGACAGAGGCTTGATTTTAAAGCTTGCCGAGACTGGTTGTTTACCCGTGGGTTGGCGGTGTTGTGTTAGTGTGGTGTCGAGTTACGACTCCCCACATGAGATCGACATACCCCACCTGATCAGTGGTAGGCTCCTCATAGCTCCAGAACCCAGCAGCGTAGGCGACTGGGATCCCAATCCTGAAGGATGGGTAACGCCAGTTAAAACTTGTGAATGGGTCTTGTGTGTTCATTGGGACCACGACGGTGGTTCCCGACTACACTTCTCGTGGGTCCAGGTGCATACACTCTACAGAGTTACAGTCAATACGCATTGCCACATCCGTTTGGAAGGACATCCCTTGAGTTGTGCTCCTCGTTGAGTAGTTTTGTTTTCTTCTCTCTACCTCTGTTTTGAAATGTTTTGGACTCCGGCCTTTGAACTGTGGCCGGGTGTGAAGATTACACTGGTATTTAAAATGAACCCCCGTTCGGGATAACGGAGATCCCTACGGGGCAAGATAATAAAATTGGACTGTTTTAAAAATAAAATTTTTTGCATCTTTAAAATAAAATGTTTTAAACTTGCATTTAGCACTTGAACCAGCTTTCATCCTTGAAACTATCTCTTGCATGTATACATTGTTGCTAGGTAGCACGCAGTTTGCTGAGTATTCACATACTCATGGCTTTTCACGCCCTTCTTTTCGGTGGTCAGTTAGAAGATCGTTCTCGTTCGCTTTCCAACCGTGGTTTCAGGTTAGCTCCTGCTCTCGAGTTGCCTGTGGAGGAAGACGTTCGTCTTGGTGCTTTCTCTCGCTTGTTGTTCTAGCTGTTGTTTCAGTTCCTAGTTTCTCGGTAGTCTTGTTCCACCTTGAGATGTTCCTAAGTTTTATGGATGATCCTATTGAATTAATTTATATTATCCTTGTTTACTTACTCTGTTATGGTTTCTTGGTTGCTCACTTGTGATAAACGTGTTTGCCAACCTCCTAAGATTGGCGAAAGCACGTAAGATCGGATCTTATTGAAAGGTAAGAAAACACAGTCGTTACAACAAGGTGGGTAGCGGCCTGTGACAACGACGTGTGGAGGATCCGACCGGGATTTGGCCGGCACCGCCGGTCGGAAGGCGGCGCGGCCGTGCAGGTGGCAGCCAGGTGGGAGGCTCGGCCTGGCCAATGCCCCGGCCATTGAGCACGTGCGCGCGGGGGGTTGGAGTGTCGAGTGTGGCAAGCGCGTGCAGGTGGGCGACGCCGTCAAGCTTGTGCCTTGGCCAGTTGATAATGGCGGGGAGACGGAAGCAGGGGAGAGCAGGGGAAGGCAGGGGAGGCAGGCCACACGCAGGAGTCACGGCGCCCTGCCCGTGTCCTCAATACTGGGCGCTCGGCAGAGAAGGGGCACCATGGACACAGTGCCCAACCTGTGTCCTCAACTGTTGGGCACTCAAAGGCGCAGTGCGGAGAAAGGCCCCTGTGGTCACGGGGGTTGGCCTGTGTCCAAGCAATGGGTTTTGGGGACTGGCTAAGTTGCTTCTCAGAAAAAGAAAGAGAAAGAACACCGAACAAGATAAAATGAAACGCAAGAATCAGCGAGGAACTCAACGAATGAAAAAGAAACAGGCACTTTCACTTCCAAATTTTAAAGGCTTTCCAAATTCTCATTTTCCACTTCTTCCTTTAGTGAGGTTTTCTTAAACATTTAAGAGAGTTAACGATGAAGCAAACTCAAGTACTACGCGAACACAGACTTGAATTTGAGGGTGTGACAGATAGTGCCATGTGATGCGACCATGATGGTCAGAAGAGTTAGCGCTCCCTTTGGAATGCTTGAATTTCATAGGAAAATTACAAAGAAATTTCACATGAATCAGTTCAATTTCATAAGAAAAACGCAGGAAATGTAAACTTTTCCTATGTACCAACTTGGGATTTTTCATGGTTTCTGTTTTTTTCCTGTGAAATTGAACTAATTCATGTCAAGTTCCTATTAGATTCTTGTGAAGTTGCTGTATTTCAAATAGGGCCTAAACTTTATTCCACTCCGTGAGATGAGAGGCATGCTTTGGATTTTCAGATAGCAAAACCCGTAAACTGGGAAAAAATAAGATATAATGTTTGATAGTGTCATGCGGTGCGACCATGATGGTCAGAAGAGTTAACGCTCCCTTTGGAATGCTTGAATTTCATAGGAAAATTACAAAGAAAATTGACATGAATCAGTTCAATTTCATAGGAGAATTGCAAAAAATGGAAATTTTTCCCGCGTACCAACTCAGGATTTTTCATGGTTTCTATTTTTTTCCAGTGAAATTGAATTGATTCATGTCAAGTTCCTATTAGATTCTTGTGAAGTTGCTGCATTTCAAACAGGGTCTAAACTTTGTTCTGCTCCGTGAGAGGAGAGGCATGCTTTGGATTTTCTGAGAGCCAAACTCGTAAACTAGGAAAAAAATAAGATATAAATTTCGATAGTGCCATGCAATGCGATCATGGTGGTCAGAAGAGTTAACGCTCCCTTTGGAATGCTTGAATTTCATAGGGAAATTACAAAGGAATTTCATATGAATCAATTCAATTGCATAGAAAAAAGCAGAAAATGGAAATTTTCCCGTGTACCAACTTGGGATTTTTCCTGGTTTCTATATTTTTTTCTCGGGATTTTTCTTGGTTTCTATTTTTTTCCTATAAAATTGAACTGATTCATATCAAATTCCTATTAGATTAATGTAAAATTTCTATATTCCAAACAGAGCCTAAACTATGGTCCACTCCACGTGAGAAGCATGCTTTGGATTTTCAGAGAGTCAAACTCGTAGACGGCAATAAAATAACATCTAAATTTCAATAGCCCCATGCGATATGACCAAGATGGATGGATGGAAGAGTTGCGGCTCTTTCGAACGCAGAAATTTCAAAAAAATCAATCTAATTTGATAGGAAAAACACAACAAACAGGAATATTTCTCATGTTCCAAAGGAAGCCTAAGGCCTATACTTTAGAACATTGGATTCTTCATGGTTTTTATTTTTTTCTATGAAAATGAATTGATTCATGTTAAATTCCTATTAGATTCATGTGAAATTCCTACGTTTCAAATAAGGTCTAAACTTTGTTCCGTTCCACAAAAGTAGAATATCTAAATTTTGATAGAATTACCGGTCACCAGGGAGGACAACGAAACATGAGTGGACGAGAATTGAAGACTGAATTAAGAGGTACTAGTCGCACTGCCATATCTCAACAATACAGTGGACTGAATTAGATACACCTATGTTCAATGGCCACCAGTCTCACTAGACCCGTCCTCACTGGAGGATGAATTGCACAGCTCACGCTCGGGATGGCGATGACAATGAAATGCTGACCTAGATCAAGATGAGGGGACACATAAATTATTGGCAGCGATTCTTGTTGAACAATAATTCTAATTCGATCCGCAATTATCGGTGTGCCCATTTCATGATGCAATGACGAAGACAGTGACAGCAGATGTGTAACCAGCGACCGAATCTTCGTTAATTCTGCTGAACACCTGAATTGATCCTTGACAGTAAGTAATTAGTGTACATGAGCATGCAGACTCTGAAGCTTTGATTTTTTTTTTCAGATCAAAGATTTTACATTACAAAGTTTTCCATGTTCTTATTGGTTTCAGAAAGATAAAACAGTCATCTACTAGTACTAGCAAGCAACACCCTACACGCTATGAAACAGGACGACGCACGCAAGCATGTACAAGATTGTTCATCATCACAAGCATCGCACAGATGACGAAGAGCAGGAGGGATTGGAAGCACATACATACAGTTTGAGGAATGTTTGATCATCACAAGAACACTGAATATTTCGCGAAATCAGTGTCATGTCCGCGGGAAGACGCCGAGCATCTTCCCTTTGCCCAGGCACTCGGCGAGTTTCTTGGCGCCGTCCACCTCGGCGGCCATGAGGCTCGGCACGAACCCGCAGGCGCCAGCGGCCACCATCTGCTTCCGGCACCGCCGGGACTGCGACACCGCGAGCAGCACCGATACCGGGAACCGCTTATCCACGCCGTGGGCGGCCGGGTCTAGCAGCTGGACCACGTTCACGATGCCCCGCTCGTCCTTCTTGAACAGCTTGCGGTAGCCGCTGGAGGCGACGAGCGCGGCCAACGCGCGCGCGGCGACGTCGCGCTCGGAGACGGACTTGGCCTCCAGCATCCAGATCAGCCGCGGGACTGCGTCCCCGAGCTCCTTCCGCACCTTGCCGCTGCTTCCGACGTTGCAGAGCTCGGCCAGCGCCATGGCGGCTTCGGCGCGGGTGGCGGACTTGTCGCTGCCCAGCGCGGCGGCGACGAGGGCGACGAAGCTGGCGGACACAGCGATCTCCGCGATGTAGCGGAAGGAGGCCATGTTGCGGAGGAGCCCGAGCGCCGGCGCCAGACCCGGCTCGTCGCCGCGGCTGGAGTCGAGGAAATCCTTGACGCAGGCGAGCGCGCCCTCCTGGAAAGCGTCCACCTTCAGCTGCTGTCCCTCGTCGCCGTCGCTGGCGGTGAGGTTCTGGAGGCAGCCGAGCGCGAGCTCCTGCGCGCGCGGCGTGCCGAGGGCAACTAGCTGGAGGAGCAGGGGGACCGC
>BCLG01004607.1:23068-34950 GCA_001602295.1 Zoysia matrella | reverse complement strand
CAGAGAAACTATATTGTGCAATTTCTTCACTAATATGATCATATAGGTTAAATGTTTGAATGTCAAATTTTTTGTTTCAGGTATGAAAAAAGGATATTTTTTTCCTAAACAAGGATGACACATGATGGCTTTATAGTTCCAACGTCATTCCAGTGCTGTGGTAAGAATGAGTAAAATAGATCAATGATGTGCCTTAAGAATAAGCGCTGATCAAAGTAATTGAGTAGTTTCTTTGTAAATTACATGTGAATAAAAGTTTTCCTCTCTTTTCTTACTATTTATAAATAGTAGTTGAAATGAATTTCCCAATAAATTATTTGGTAAAAGAAATCAGCTTGATTTGATGCTATCATGTTTTTTTGTATGTGTTTATTTTATTTTCTGTTAATGGATGTTACAAAAATTGGTCACTAGTTGTAATGATTCTATGCAGAAGAATAACTGCCATTTTAGTACTAGCAAAAATTGTCCATATGTATTTCCCGAGGATGGATATAATATTGCCAAATGTGTATCCAGTGGTGGAGCCAACCCTGGTGGGGAGGGGGCTCATCTCTCTTTCTTCACCCTCTCCCATTCTCCATCATTTTCTTCTCCTCCTCTCCCATTCAATTTTCCATAGAAATCACGAGGTCAGGAGGCTCGAGCCCCCCCCCCCCCCCAACCCCACCATTGTATGTTCTTTGTTTCCTAAATGCTGAATGTCATGCCTGGCTAACTTTCTAGCTGGATACACAAATATTTTGAGCATATTGAACAACTGTATCTAAGCTTTTGAACTTCATTATCATTAGACCTGTTGTAAAGCATGGGATGTAATTAGCAAAGAGTAAAAACTTCTATTATTGTTATTAGTAAATGAAGGTGCACGCCTCTGCTCATGTGCATATGTGAATGATGAAGAATTAAGAAATGATGGGAACAAATATGAGAAAACTGAAATATATGATGGGAAATAGAGTTAAATAACTAATCTGGATCCAAACAGCTAACAACAAGTAGGGATAAGTCAGATTTTTCATTCCAGATTGGACTAAAAAGTAGTTCAGGCTCCAAACAGGACCTAAAATAGAATGGTAAAGAACATTTGTATGATAAAAAAGGCAAAACTACACTAAAAAAAATCCTTTAATCCATGACGTATAAAATTCGTCATAGATCAATGAAAACCCATCATAAAGCAATATTTGTGATGTTTTCTGATTTCATCATGTATTGGGCATCACATGTTAAACTTCATGACGTTTTATTAAAAATATCATTGATCAACTCAATCTATGACATTTCATAACCCTCGTAAAATAGACTCAAGCCCGCTGGGCCCAACCGAAGCCCGATATTAATGATGAAAAAAATGTCACAAGATGTTGCCATAAAAGATACATATTGTCACATATTGGATAAAACAAATCAGCATTTTTATAATCAATCCATCCTCATGTCAGTGCATTTGTATAATCAATCCATCATCATTTCAATCCACCCAACATATAAATAAGTGTGCAGCCTGTATCCTATCTCATCATATGGATCAGATTTTGCTACACAACATCTATATCCTTTCTTCACATGTATAACGTAAATAAAGAATGTTTGAAAAATATATTATCATATCAGCAAGTTTTGCAATAATGTACATTAGATATAGGACCTAAAATAGAAATGGTTATCATTGAAATTTTACTATACTATGATTCTAGCTCTAAGCAGAGAAGGGTATCTGGCTGTATGTTTCTCTACTAGACGATGAAATCAATTCTGGCTGGAAGCCTCTCTTATGCTTATACCTGCAGTAAAAAATGATAATATAGTTTCTAATTTTGAGACTAGCAACATGGTCACGGCTTTGCCACATCATCTCTTTTGGCCAGCAGCACAAATTTTGTTAGCCCTATTTACTGAAGTTCAAATATAACTTATATTTTATAGCTATAGTTTCTATCGATGCTAAATATTTTAAAATTCAAGTCAAAGTGCAAAGAGCTGACTAACAAAAATAGTTTGGGCAGTCTATAATAGTTATGAATGAGAGCAAAATGATGAAACATCAGTTTTCAGAATGGTTTCACTATACATGGTTATCTCAGGTTTTTATTAAAAAAGATTTGCTCTATAAAAATGTCAGAATTCTCTCAATGTCAAAATCCATGTTGTGTATGGAAAACATACTAGTCACAATTAAAACGTCGTGCTTATAACCAGCACAAACTATAGTGATATACTGAGATGTACCAAAATTTTACAGTAAGAACAACTATAGATGCTATCTTTGGAAACTTGTATAATTATGTTTGTTGCCTAAACACCACAGGACATCAGAATACACATGTTCTTAAAATATGAAAAAATATATTATTCAAGAAAAAGGTCATTTGTGTCGATCAAGCGGGGAAGAACAGGGCACGACCTGAACGTCATTTGTGTTGATCAGGGAGGAAGAAGAAGCCTTGGAGCCGCAGATCTGAGGGATCTCAGGACCATATTCACAGCTGCGATTGGAAAGTGAAGGAGTACATGGAGAAGCAAAACATCTTGCTTGCCTATGCCGTCGAGTTCGCCCGCGCTACCATGCTTGCCTGCACCATCGATCTCACCTTCACCGCCTTGCTTGCCTGTGTCACCAAGCTCGCTGGCGTGCGTGCTGCACGAGTGTTGGCGATGGGCAAAAAAACAAAGGGCGATGGAAGATATGGATGGAGGTGGGACAGAGACGAGCGACGACAGATGAAGGCAGAGTGGAATGGGGCGGCTAGGGTTACAACCATGCTGCTCTGAGCCAGATGGAAGGGGATTTTGTTGGACCCCCACCCCCGGGTGCAGTTTTTCTTATTTTTTTCAACAATTTAAGACAACGTTGTGAAGTAATTGGCAAATATTATATTATCTAACCTAATACATTTTATACCTAAAATTATAAATGAAATATGCAAAATATTATTTTGAATGTGTTCAAGAAAATTAAAACTAATTTAATATAGTCAAAAGAGTGAAATAGACAACATATATATTATTTAACTATAAACATGTGCCTCAAATAAGATTAGGAAAATTTCAAAAAATAATATTGAAGCCTCCGAAAATAGTTTCAAAAGGAAAAAAAATAATAAAGGTTCTCCATACAATAGTACTTAGAAAACTAAAGAAAATAGGATTAAAGCCCCATTTGTGGTTATGCGTCAATTGTGGTATTTTTTGTCAATTACTATTGTTACATGTGTCGCTGTTTTGATTACCGGAACAGTAGAATTTTTGTTGAGGCGGCTTAGTCTACGAGAGACTCAGGAGATTTTAGCCTAGCTCGGGTCGTCATAGAGACGTAATACACTAAGTCCAGGATCGGGGGTGTGTATTGCTTGACCAAATGAGGATTACAAAGGCACTAGGGTTCTTTCAATCAAGAACTCCTGGCCTTTCGTGGAAGTAGGTGGTTTGCTATTTTGTGCTACTGTTGTGCTATATCATGTGCCTCTAGGGTCCCCGGTGCGTCTTTATATAGGGGGTAGGACAGGTTTACAATGGCTTGGTGCCTACGAAACTGAGCGGCTCCCTGATGGGTGGGGCCGAGAGTATCTCGAAGTTTATTCCCTAATGGCTTCTAGATACTAGGTCACCTTGTCGTCGTCCTTGTCTTCGTCCTTTACCCAGCGTTGGAGGGACAAAGTCAGCATTTTGTTCACGGTCCAACAGATAGCGTCTGCTCATAGCGTCACAAATCTTCCATATTGTCAGGGGTTGGTCGTCGAAAGCAGTTGCCCGACCGAGGGGTCGGATAGGTAAGGCGGTTGCCGGACCTTGAGTTTTGATGGATGGAGTAACTGGACTGGTCCTGGTAGAGTCGATTCACGGCTCGCAATGTGTTGGGATGTCCTTCATGGCTGATTTTGTTAATTGGGCCGAAATGTTGGATACCCGAGGTATGATCCCAATATAGTAGCCCCTGAGTCAAGCACCATTTGCGACTATGTTGAGGTGGCGTGTGACTGATATGAGGTAGTCATCGTGCTTTTAGCCGACCTGCTGCGGTCGGTCCTACGGGTGCGCGCGAGCGCCCGTACGATGTAGCCCCCGAATCCTCAAGCAATCCGTAGGGTCGATCGGGGTTCTGAACTTGGATTCCTGGTGTTTAATCCTATGGGAGCGCACGAGCGCACCCATAGGGCGTAGCCCCGAGCCCCCTGCGATCTGGAGGATCGATCGGGGGTTCATGAAACTTGTAGATAGATTGTAGTGGATGGTCTTGTGGGGGCGCGCGAGCGCGCCCACAAGGCGTAATCTTGAGCCCTCGAATGATCTATGGGGTTGGTCGAGGGGTCATCAAATGTTTATGAGTGCTTTTGGTGAGTTTCAGCCTCGGAGGTTCGGCATCATGACCCTGGCTCGTGGGTGATCGAACCATTGGGTTAGAACTCTTTCACTAAGGAGCTTGTTCTCGGGTGTTTATCTAATCAGGGTCAAATGAAGGAGTTATGGTTTTTAGAAGCCAAGTCACTGGGTCAGAACCATTTTGTCGAGGATCGTGTCCTCGAGTACATTGTCGATCGAGGTCAGACAAGGAAGTTGAGCTTTTGTCAGCCAGTTCGTAGGGTCGAAACCCTTTTCAACGGGGGAGCGTCTCCCGCGTGTTCATCCAACCGTTGTCGAGAAAAGATGCTCGGGCGACCCGACCGTCGGAGGTCGGGATTCTGAGTTGGTTCTGACTCTCGAAAAGAGTTTTGAGTGCCTAGGTCATGATCATTGAGGTCCCTCAAAAGGTATGAATGATTTTGGTGACTGTATGAAAACCATGAACTAACTCGTTAGATGTAGGTTCATCAACACTATTCTCCACTTCTATGAGTTGGTTGTTTTAAGGTTGCTTGGTGCTCTGGCGGTTTTTCCAATGATGAAGCTTGTTCAAGGCTAAGGATGTTTTAGAGCCGTGTGTGGCCTAGTTTTAGGCCTTGAGTCAATGGGAAAGCCAGTACTATTAAGAGAGGTCAGATCACTCGTCTCGGTTTTACAAGTGTTAGGGAGTATCAATGCTCTAGGTTTCCTGAGGCACTTGAGTGATCGGAGGAGGCTTGAAGATGTCAGGAGTTCAAGAGGGAAGCAAGAAGATCTTGAAGGTGTCAAGTTCCAGCATCTGAGGCGTTACCGGACAGTCCAACGAGGTCACCAGATAGTCCAGTGATGATTGAATGCAGAAGTCTAGAGAGGAAGTTTTTCGGAAGCAAATCAGGGGAAGTCATCGAATAGTCTATCGGTGTCATTGGACAGTCCGATGAGAACAGATGATCAGAGTCTAGAAGAGGTGTTCTCTAGAGTCGAAGTGAAGATGTCATTGGACAGTCTAGTGGGTCAGTGACTGGACTGTCCGGTAAGCTTGAAGACAAAATTTAGAAGAGGTGTCTTTGAAAGTCCAAAAGTGGCAATCACCGGACAGTCCAGTGAAGGTATGAACCAGAAAGTCCGGTGTCATATGGAGTGGCTTCTAGTTAGGATGTTTTCTATCAGCTATTTGGCAACGGCAGCTCCCAACGGCCTTTTCGGGGCTTGGGGGCTATATAAACCATTGGGAGAGCTGTTGTTGAGGTTGCCTGCTATCAGAGAAGTTTAAAGATAACATGTAAAAGCCAAAGGTCACCAAAGAGAGAACAAAGAAGCATCTTGAGAGATCATGAGTGCTAGTGAAGAGTAGCAAAGAGCATCTATACATTCATATAGCTTGTGAGGCTGAGAGGAGTGTCTTAGACGTGTTACTCTTGGTCTATGACAGTTAGACCAGTTAAACGTTCGTTGTTCGAGCTTTCGAAGAATTGTGGAAGATCACATCAAGTTTGTGAGCGGTTTGGGGTCCCACGCTCGAAAGAGACACCAAAAGGGAGCATCCGAAGCCTTGGAGGTTTGCTCTTGTGCGAGGGTATTGTTCGCTAGAGCCGGGTCACCGGTGACGTCATTCCAAGAGTGAAGCATACCCTTTGGAGCACCGTTTTGAAAACAACGGGAGGGACCAGTACTCTAACGGCATTGATCCAACGAGGATTAGGAGAAGGCGCCAACCTTCGAAGACCTAAGAAAAAATCGCTGAGCATTCTCTTAACTCTCTCATTACGTTCCACGTGTTGTCCTTGTTGGGTAGAGTTATAGCTTGCCTTACAATACCTCTTGGCGGCTCTCGTGCCCTATGACCTGCTTGCTTGCTTAGTTTTTGTTCTTTCCTTATCCTTGCTTTTCTTTAGATTTCCTAGCTTGTTTGTTCTCATGCTTTGTTATTCTCTTGCTAGGAGTTGCTTGTTAGATATCCAGATTGTAGGAAGAGTTGTAAAAGTTCAACTAGTGTTAGATCCCGATTCAACCCCCCGTCTCGGTCACTTGATCCCTACAAGTGGTATTAGAGACAAGTGCTCAATTTGTGCCTTAACCGCCTTTGAGAAGTGATTGGGAGTGATGGAGACACATTCTTCATTGGGGTTCGGTAGCGGCTCATAGAAGGATCGCTTGCTAAGCTAAACCAGCAATTTTGAGCGTTAACATGAAAATCTCATCCAAATCTTCATCTAGCAAAGCCTTGAGTGCTATCATGATTAAAAGTTCTGATTATCTTGAGCTCATATATGATTATACTTTGGGACGCTTGATGGTGAATCTATAGGTATGACCATGCGATAATTGCTTGGTCTTGTTAAAAAGATCAATTCATTTGAAGGGACACTCAAAATCTCTCATGAATCGTAACTATGAGCGATTAAGGATGATCTATCTTCTCATGAAGTTTCATCAATTAAGGATGATCTTAATGCTCCTACAACAGGAACGATTAATGGAATACATGCTCATCACACTTTTGAGCCACCGGTTTGCAATATTTCTACTACTAGCACACACTTACTCATTGATGATGATACTATTGCTAGTAGTTTGTTAGCTGATTCTTTTGATGTTATACGTGATGAGTATGAAAATATTATTATGCTTCCTAATGAAACCCAATATGATCTATATGTTATCAAGAAGAAAATTGATGCTTGGAATGCTCATTTTGAGTTCTCTAAGGGATAGAATTCACCAAGGGAAATTGCTCTTATTGTTGAGGTTAGTACAAATAAATCATATAACATTTTGACTACTAACACCTTTTGTCTCATGGCTTCTAGCAAGGTGAATTACAAGAATGGTGGAAAAACATTGGGTGCTTGATAGTGGATGTACCCAACACATGACCGAAAATTACAAAATATTCACCGACATCAAAGAAGATGAAGATAAAGATAAGGTCATATTCGAGGATAATTCAAAAGGAAGAATCAAGGGTTTGGGCAAAGTCGCTATCTCTAATGCCTTGTCCATATCAATGTCATGTTAGTAGAATCTTTGAGCTTCAACCTTCTATCCGTGGCACAACTTTGTGATCTTGGTTTTACTTGCTTCTTGACAAGGGTGTCAAATTAATCAACAAGTCTTTGGGTCTCACATTTAATGGTTTTTGGCACAACAACTTGTATATTGTGGATTTCTCTTCAAATGAAGTTGCTCTGCAAACCTGTCTCAGTATAAAGTCCTCCAAAGGATGGTTATGGCACAGGAGGTTTGCCCACATTGGAATGGGACAATTAAAGAAAGTCACCAAGAAGGGATTGGTTCTAAGAATTCAAGATGTTACATTTGACAATGACAAATTATGTAGTGCTTGCAAAGCAAGAAAACAAGTGGCCGCCCTTTATCCTTGCAAAACTATAATGTTCACATCAACACCTCTAGAGGTTCTTCATATTGATCTCTTTGGACCAACAATATACAAAAGTCTTGGTGGGAATCTCTATTCTATGGTGATTGTTGATGATTTTTCTTGGTAGAAACGGACCATATTTCTAGAAGATAAAGCTCAAGCCATCTCCAACTTCAAGAAATTCACCAAGAGGGCCCAAAATGAATTTGAAGCCAAGATCAAAAAGATTAGAAGTGATAATGGAATCGAGTTCAAAAATTCTGTCATTGAAAATTATTGTGATGATTTAGGTATCAAGCATAAGTTCTCGGCCACCAACATCCCAGAGAAAAATAGAGCAGTTGAAAGAAAGAATCGGACTCTCATTTATCCTGTAAGAGCCATATTGGATGAATATGGCACCTCAGAAAGATTTTGGGCAGAAGCAATCAATACAGCTTGCTATACTTCAAATCAAGAAGAAAGCCTAACTTGGCATACTTTCGTGTCTTTGGATGCAAATGCTATATCTTCAAAAAAAGAAAGAGGCTAGGGAAGTTTGAAAAGAGGACCGACATTGGATTTCTCATCGGGTATTTTGGTAACTCCAAAGCCTGTCATGTCCTCAATGCTATTGCCAGATTTGTAAAGGAGTCTTGTGACATACAATTTGCTAAAACTAATGGTTCTCAAGAGAATAAAGAACTTTATAGTTATGATGTAGATGATGAACATTTGGAGGAGGCTATGTGAAAGATGCCCGTGGGTGAAGTTTTTACAAGAGATGATGATGATCCTACTACTGCACCACCCTACTGCACCATCAGAAGCTTGCTTCTCGACGCTACAAAAGATCACTACATCATCAAATTAAGCACAAGAATCATCAAGTGTTCGAGCTCCAAGAGATCAAGAGCCTACTACCTCTAGAATTAAAGGAACACCTACACCAAGTGCTACACCACCATGCCCAACAAAAGCATCAAGAGTTGAAGAAGATTGCAGCTCACCGCTCCGACAACAAGATACCGTCATCTCCCCATGAATTTCAAGAGGTCCCTTTGCACCAGAAGGGCCTGGATTTTGTTCTTGGGGTACCCACTAGACTTAAAGGAAAGTCGTTTCCTCAAGCAAGTTTGTGCTGTTTTATGTCACTATGTGCAAAGGCATGGTAGTGACAGTAACATCTCTAGGGTTCTAGTGAAAGCTATGCTTGATAATTCTTTGGATGTGCCTAGAAGCTTAATCATCAAGCATGGCCAAAATTTGGATGGCAATGGTAGATCTTGAATAGTTCCAATCTACATTCTGAACTCAGGAATGACTGATATCATCCCACCTGATGAGGATGAAGCCCCAGCGAACATTTGTAATCCACATCCTTTTGAAGGACCAATCCTTCATGGGGAGCCTGAGCATGTTGAGCATTTAGCTGACCAATTCATGATGGGGCTTGGTATGGTTGGGCTGCCTGACTAGATGCAACTTGACCAAGATGCTGAGTCAGTAAACCAAGTGTCTTCAGTAAATCAGTTTGTTCCGGGACAAGTGATGAGGACATCACTTCCACAGACTCAACCAAACCAATTGCACAAGGATCCATGACACGAGCTCGAGCGCGTCAACTTAATTATCAGGTCAAGTCATTTCTCACTGTCTATAGTAGTTCTTCTCAGAATGGGGTACTACTAATTCCTTGTGGTGATTTTGTTATGATTAGGAACATGAGAGGAGCATCAGGACCATAAAGCAGGATCGAACCATCAATCAGGGCTGGATTGTTTCGGTCATAACTTTTCACTCCGGATGTTGTTGAAGGCAAATGAGTACTCATAGGAAAGATCTCAAAGTCTACTTTCAGATGGGTCCAACCTCAGCTTCAAACTCCTCCAGACGTGATCAGAATTGTCGGAAAGACGTTCGGACCTCCAGTCATGGGCTGAGGCCCATTGTATCCAGTTTAGCCCATTAGGGGCCCTCTCTAAGTTAGGGTTTGAGTCCCCCCACGCCTCCAGGACGTCGTCCCACTATATAAACCTGTGGCAGCCGTCATTTGAGGGTGGGTTTTGTTCAGATGCAAGTTTAGCCTTAGCTACTTCCTTGTAAATGCGTGTGTCGACGAGACCACCCGATTTGCTTGATTCAGAACCCCAATTTCGTGATTATGTCCAGATCTGTGAGTTGTCTACCTGTTCATCTTGTTCTTGCTTGTTCTCGATTACTCGCAGGTTCAGGGTTGTTCTTGGCACAGCAAGAACAACAACAAATCAGAGCCGGTGTACCTGTTGCTAAGGCGCAGCAACCCTGTTGGTTGTTGTAGTCGGACAGCCAACGTCAAATCCACCCCAAATCGAAGCTATCCTCCTCTCATCGAAAGATAGGGATCAGCCCCTGCCATACCAACAAGGAGCAGTTCTAGCCCTACAAGCACAAAGTTTGGATATGAACGTAGCTTAGCTAGAGGTTTCAGACTGGTCCCAGCCTCAGGAAAAACCATTCAATCCTATAGCTCAACCTTTGGATTAGCCTGATTCTAAATAGATAGTGATAGTTCAGTCTCAGTCTCAGTTGGCTGTTGTAGCACCAGACAAAGAATCAAGCTCAGAGCAACTTGTTGCCACTCTGAACCTTTTGGTAAACATGTATGTTAGCCAACTAGGCAAGGATAAGAGTGCTCAGAGTATCACCATCATCTTCCTAGCTATAAAGATCAACATGACGGGGAAAACCTGAAAGTGCATCTAGGATCCTTTGTGAATTTTGGGATGAATTATGACAAACAATAGAAGTATTTGATGGCACTTTGTGAGTATATGTCCAGGAACTATGTTCATGGAACTTTATTGACCCCAAAAAGGAAAAGATAATTGTTGGCTCCTTGGCTTCGGAGTTTCTAGTGTGTTTATATTTTCTTAAGTCATAGGACCACTGTACTATCAAAGGGGATTCTGCATTTTCTACTTTGAAATTGGTTAAGTGCTCTATCATTCTCCAAGCCATCTCTATCAATTTCTTAAGTTTCCTGTTGACTGGCTCCGGATTTGTTCGGTGTCTCGGACTTGTTTGCCCAGTGACCAGACTCCAGAGAGGGAGCATGTAGCTCATCCCGAACTTATCCGAGTGGTCAAATTTGTCCAGCACCGAATATTTCCGAGCCAAGCTGATGTGCACACGTCTATGCAGCACGTGTGGCAAGTTGTTGTGGCCCGATCTTCTCAAAGGATCAGCGATCTTGATAACTTGTCGTTGCGTGATCTGGTGAAGAGGCAATGCACCGCGAGTCTGCTGCGCGACAAACTACCGAGACAATCACCCTCCCACGTACCGACGAAACAGCCCACGCAATCACGCCGTATAGACGTGAAGGCACGAACTGGATGAACCGCAGTTTGGCGTTCTACAGTTCCCTCAGGAATCGAAAGAACAAGTTTTGCAAGCCTCTCAAGACTCACGATGGGTCAAGAACTCAAGAGTTGTATTTCTGATTTGCAAATTCGAAGTGTCCCCTGAAGTCACCCATTACACGGCTATATAATACTAGTGGAGTTTCAGTTTTGGAAGAAATAAATGAGAACATGTAGTGGGAAGTTGTAACACCACTTTTATTAGTAGCCAGACCTAGTGGGACGCATGGATGGTTGGCATTCTTCTGCATACAAGTGGAAACGTGTGTGAATAGCATCCTGGTGGCTGGCCGCATGCATTCCTCACTTCCGAATTATTTGCTTGCTCTCCAACGGTTGTTATTCATGGTAGCTGAACGTTCTTCTCTCTTGCACGTCCAGGTTCCTTGCTGATATTTGGTGGACAAAATCCATCATCATCCCATGTCCGTTCATGCACACCATCATTCCTGAGAATGGATTTCCTTCTCTAATTGTTTGGCTCTATTCCTTGTAATTGGGCCCACTATATCAGCTGCAGTTTCATTTGAAAGTGGAGAAGAGTGGATGCTAGTAATGTCCTCATTAGCCTCCCCCTCTTGAGAAGGAGTCGTCCTCGACTCAGGCTCACCAATAAATGGAAGCAAGTCTTTGACATTGAATGTTGAACTCACATTGGAATATTCAGGTGGCAGCTCAATTTTGTAAGCATTATCATTTATCTTGTGTAGAACCTTGAACGGACCATCACCCCGAGGAGATAACTTACTCTTGCGCTGTTGTGGAAATCGATCCTTGCGTAGATGCAACCATAC
>BCLG01004607.1:0-22849 GCA_001602295.1 Zoysia matrella | reverse complement strand
GGCAGTCTTCCCACAGCTTCAAATTCTTTTTCAGCACGGCACGCAGCATGGTGGACAGGGTACGGTTGACAACTTCAGTTTGCCCATCCGTTTGTGGGTGACAAGTGGTGGAAAATAACAACTTCGTGCCAAGTTTAGCCCATAAGGTCTTCCAAAAATAGCTTAGAAATTTTGTATCCCGGTCGGAAACAATAGTCTTTGGTACTCCATGTAAACGAACGATCTCCCTGAAAAATAAATCAGCAATGTGTGAAGCATCATCGCTCTTATGACATGGAATAAAATGTGCCATTTTAGAGAAGCGATCAACAACAACAAAGATAGAATCCCTCCCCCTCTGAGACCTAGGTAACCCCAAAATAAAATCCATAGATATATCTTCCCAAGGTACATTTGGAACTGGTAATGGAGTATATAAACCATGGGGGTTAAGACAGGACTTAGCTTTCAAGCAGATTATGCAGCGCTCAACATGTCACTGGACATCACGTCGCATATGTGGCCAAAAGAAATGGTCAGAGAGCAGGTCTAATGTCTTTTTGATGCCAAAATGACCAGCTAAGCCGCCAGCATGTGCTTCCTGCAAAAGAACTTGACGAATCGAGCAGGCTGAATGCATAATTTGTTTGTCCGAAATAAGAAACCGTCATGCACATAATACTTGTCCCAGCCTTTTCCAGCAATGCAATGAGAAAATGGTTCTTTAAAATCAAAGTCAGTAGCATAAAGTGTTTTAATGGATTCCAAACCAAGCACTTTTGTATCTAATTGTGTAATCAAGCCACATTTTCATGATAAAGCATCAGCAACAATGTTATCTTTTCCATGCTTATGTTTTACAACATATGGAAATGTTTCAATGAACTCAATCCATTTAGCATGTCGACGGTTCAACTTGCCTTGGCTTTTGAGATATTTTAAAGCTTCATGATCAGAGTGGATGACAAATTCTTTAAGTAATAAATAATGTTGCCAAACTTCCAAAACTCGAACTAAGGCATAGAGTTCTTTGTCATAGACAGAGTAATTCAGATGTGGACCATTTAATTTTTCAGAAAAGTTGGCAACAGGTTTACCTTCTTGAAGTAGTACACCTCCTATGCCAATACCACTTGCATCACATTCGATCTCAAAGGTCTTACCAAAATCTGGTAGTTGTAGCAGCGGTGCTTCACACAGCTTTTGTTTCAGCGCGTTGAAGGCTTGGTCTTGTTCATCACCCCACTTGAATGGAACATCCTTCTTTGTTAGATTGTTAAGGGTTGCAGCGATGGTGCTGAAATCTTTAACAAATCTCCAGTAGAAACCTGCAAGACCATGGAAACTTCGAACTTGGCTCACATTTGCAGGTGTAGGCCAATACTTTATTGCTTTAATCTTCTCTTCATCAACCTGAATGCCATCTGCAGTCGCAACAAACCCAAGAAAAACAACACGATCTGTGCAAAATATGCACTTAGCAATATTTCCATACAGTTTCTCAGCTCTCAAAACAGCAAGAACTTCACGGATATGATCATGATGTTCATCTAATGATTTGCTATAGATCAGGATATCATCGAAATAAACAACGACAAATTTGCCAAGGAAAGCTCTTAAAACATGATTCATTAAGCGCATAAAAGTGGAAGGAGCATTCATCAAACCAAAGGGCATCACAAGCCATTCATAGAGACCAAATTTAGTTTTAAATGCTGTTTTCCATTCATCACCAACTTTCATGCGAATCTGATGATAGCCACTACGTAAATCAATCTTGGTGAAAATAATGGAACCACTCAATTCATCTTACATGTCATCAAGTCGTGGAATAGGATGGCGATATCTAACAGTTATAGCATTGATAGCACGACAATCAACACACATGCGCCAAGAGCCATCTTTCTTTGGGACTAAAAGAACGGGAACAGCACATGGTGATAAGGATTCACGAACATACCCTTTGTCCAAAAGTTCTTTCACCTGTCGCTAGATTTCCTTAGTCTCTTCGGGATTAGTGTGGTAGGCTGGACGATTTGGAAGAGAAGCACCAGGTACCAAGTCAATTTGATGCTCAATTCCGCGGAGTGGAGGAAGTCCAGCTGGTACCTCATCGGGAAAAACATCTTTGAAATCCTGTAAAAGATCAAGAACAGCACCAGGCAGCGATGAAGGTAAATCGTTAGTTGAAAGTAGGACCTCCTTGTGCAAGAGCACACAGAATGGGGTTGTGGTGTTCCTCACTTCTCTCAAATCACTCCTGCTCACAAATAAGCACTCATTTTTTGGCGTGGCTGTTTTGAAGTGGAATGAGGCTTTATGTGACTTGATGGGTTAGAAGTCTCTCCCTTACTAGTGTTGGGGGCCACACTCAATTTTCTTTTCTCAGATTCTTCTCTTTTCATGCGAGCCACATCTGAAGCATAGATCTCTTCTGGAGATAATGGAACAAGAACCACCTTCTTGTCTTTGTGAATGAAAATATATTTGTTAGAAAGACCAAAGTGCACTGAACCCACATCAAATTGCCATGGACGACCCAGCAGTAAATGGCATGCTTGCATGGGTACAATATCACAATCAACTTCTCCATGATAGTCACCAATGGAAAATGACAGCTGAAACCTTCACTGTCCCAGAATTATTCAGCCATTGCATGTGATACGGATGTGGATGGCGACGTGTCTGCAAACCAAGCTTCTCAACAAGCAAGGCACTAACAATATTGTTGCAGCTTCCACCATCAATGATGAAGCGGCACACCTGTCCTTTCACTTTGCATTGAGATTGAAACAAATTGTGGCGCTGCCCTTGCTCAGCAGCAACAAATTGTGTTGAAAGAACCCGCCGAACCACCAAAGAAGGAGTTGGTGTGTTCAGAGTAGAAGGCTCCAAATCAGGCAAATCAGCAAGCAACTCATCAAAGTCAGAGCAAGTAATCTCAGTTGGATACTGAGAAACATCATCTTGGGATAAGTCATCTTGAACAAAGTTTGGAAAAGAGCAAATGGCTAAACAATTCAGACCTAGCTCAAAAGTACCATCCTTTGTCGAATACTCACAAGTGTCAAGAGAAAAATCTGCTAGTTCTTGTGTAATAGGCCCATCCTCCTCTTCACTTAGAGAATCATAAGAACCATCTGCAAGTGCAATAATAGTGCGTCTATTGGGACATTCAGCTTGCTTATGTCCATGACCACCACACTTAAAACATTCAATCTTGCTTGTCTTCCGTTGGGCTGCTGCAACAGAGGAGTTGGACTGAGTTGAACCCACAGCTTTACCTTTCACATCCAATTGTTTGGTAGAAGGTTGAACAGATCTAGAAGTTCCACGCAATGGAGGTTTGGGCGTTGCAGCCTCTTGTTGTTGCGAAGAATGCCATGATGTAGAACTGTTAGGAGATGAAAATGAAACTTTATTTTTATAAGACACAGCAAGTTGCCTTTCTGCCTGCTTTGCAAAATGAACTAATTCTGTGAGAGTTGTGTAATTTGTCATGTTCACTTTATCAGCAATTGACTTATTGAGGCCAACCAAGAACCGAGCCATCGTGGATTCTTCATCTTCAGTTATCCCAGTACGAAGTAGGCACATTTCCAATTCTTGAAAATATTCATCAACAGTGCGAGTACCTTGCACAAGGCGTTTGAGCTTCAAATGTAAGTCACGGGAATAATATGCAGGGACAAAACGACGTCTCATTTCCCTCTTCAAGTCATCCCAAGTGATATGATCAAGTCCAATTCGCTGATAGTCAGTACAAACTTGATTCCACCAAGTTATGGCATACCCTTTGAATTCAATGGCAGCAAGCTTTGCCTTCTTTTCAGCAGGGTAGTCATACAAATCAAAGATTTGTTCCACCTTGGTCTCCCATTCAAAATAAGCATCAGCATTCTCCTTGCTGCTGAAAGATGGAATGGAGATTTTAACCTTACTCAAGCCATCATCATTTTGGCGGTGTTCAGGATTACGGCAATAGTGATCACGGTATCTGCCAAACTGGTTATCACCATAATTATCAAAGCGTCGAAAATTATCGCCACCATGATCAGCAAAACCACCAGGGTGACCACGGGGGTTTCTTCCATGTTCCTCACCATACTCAGAATGATCATCAACATCAAAATCTGCAGCACCACCAATAGAAATACGTCGTGCACGACCAAAAAATTGTTGTCTCCTATGAATGCCATGAAAATTATCAAATCCAGCAGCAAATCCTCTGCCACCACCACGGCCCCGGCCACCGCCACCTTCAAGAGCACGGCGTGCAGCGTCAGCCTGACGACGAGCAGCTTCGGCTTCCAATGCTTCAGGATCATCATGTTCAACATTATCATTTTCATGATTTGGAGGTTCCCCACGCTGTTGCTGAATGTATTGTTGAAGTGTTTGCATCCCTTGCACCAATTGATGCATTTGTGTACGCATCTCCTGAATTTCTTGAATAGAAACAGTGTTTGAAGAAGAATCTTCGTTACCTGCCATATTAGTAAAGAAGGAAAAGATAATAGGACCCTATATATGTGGAATCACTCCCTCACCACTTACGCAACAAGTTCTTTCTCTTCCTGAAAGGGCGAGAACCAGGCCTGCAATCTGTAGTGGAAGAGTGATTGTACCAGAGACGAAGGTGCAACAGCTCACGGTGCTTTTTTAGTGGAGCTTGGTGAGGAAAAAATGGAAAAATAGTGCGCTGAAATATAGTGATGCAAAACCGAATAATAAACCAAAAGAGAAATAACAGAAATCTGAGTTGCTGAATACAAAGAAAAAGAAGCAAAAGAAAGGAACAGGATGGAAGAGGTGGAAACAACTAGCACCAACCAAAGTATTGGTCAAGCCCCTTTTGGCGGGCTGATCACAAGCCTCTTTTGTTTCTTCTTCTTCTTTTTTTTATCTCTTTTTTTTACAAGAACTGTCTATATATATATATATATATATATCTTTTGAGACAAACACAGCACAACTGTCAACTAAGGGGCACAGCAAAGACAAAATAGAGGGGTGGCGCATCACAAAGAATACGAATTATTGGTGGAAAGGATGGAAATTTGTGGCAGGTAAAAAGAAAACAAGGGTGGGATGGGTGGGTTTTTTTTTATATATATATTCAGCAAGCAATTGACGATCAGATCAAGGGTGATAATCAGAACGATATGGAAAAGAAAATTTTCAGCAACTAGACAAGTCTCAACGGATTGAAAACTCGATAATGCAAAACACAAATCAGGCACAAATGATAGGCTGTAGGTTTTCTATTTGGTTTTGTTTGGACTGTAGGTATATAAAAATCTATCCTACAAAAGACAAGAATGATCCTACCGAGTCAACGGAGGCTCTGATATCAGATGATGTGCACACACCTATGCAGCACGTGTGGCAAGTTGTTGTGGCCCGATCTTCTCGAAGGATCAGCGATCTTGATAACTTGTCGTTGCGTGATCTGGTGAAGAGGCAATGCACCGCGAGTCTCCTGCGCGACAAACTACCGAGACAATCACCCTCCCACGTACCGACGAAACAGCCCACGCAATCAAGCCGTATAGACGTGAAGGCACGAACTGGATGAACCGCAGTTCGGCGTTCTACAATTCCCTCAGGAATCGAAAGAACAAGTTTTGCAAGCCTCTCAAGACTCACGATGGGTCAAGAACTCAAGAGTTGTATTTCTGATTTGCAAATTCGAAGTGTCCCCTGAAGTCACCCATTACACGGCTATATAATACTAGTGGAGTTTCAGTTTTGGAAAAAATAAATGAGAACATGTAGTGGGAAGTTGTAACACCACTTTTATTAGTAGCCAGACCTAGTGGGACGCATGGATGGTTGGCATTCTTCTGCATACAAGTGGAAACATGTGTGAATAGCATCCTGGTGGCTGGCCGCATGCATTCCTCACTTCCGAATTATTTGCTTGCTCTCCAACGGTTGTTATTCATGGTAGCTGAACGTTCTTCTCTCTTGCACGTCCAGGTTCCTTGCTGATATTTGGCGGACAGAATCCATCATCATCCCATGTCCGTTCATGCACACCATCATTCCTGAGAATGGATTTCCTTCTCTAATTGTTTGGCTCTATTCCTTGTAATTGGGCCCACTATATCAGCAGCAGTTTCATTTGAAAGTGGAGAAGAGTGGATGCTAGTAATGTCCTCATTACAAGCTGTGGACTCCAGAGCGTTGTTCCCTTCAGTAGAGCCAGACTACTCCGCCACTTCGGACTAGTTTGGGCCCAGACTTATCCATCAAGGCCTGTGGACTCCAGAGAAGGAGCACCCCGTCACTCTCCGGACTTGTCCGAAGTTCAGGACTTGTCCACCAATGGACTTGTCCGTTGGGCGGACGGATTCTAGAATGGTTGCACCATGGCTTGACCGGACTTGTTCACTCGGCTGGACTAGTCTGCTAGCGGACTTGTCCGTGCCCTCTGCGGACTCCAGAGAGATGACCATATTACCGTTGAGCCCGATGTCTAGACTTTTTCGGACTTCTGAACTAGTCTGCTCCTAACATTTTTGGAAGGTAATCCTTGATTGATCTATATATATAACACCCCTTCCCCCCATGTCTTAGTGTTACAAAAAAGTTTGCACATCTTTTCAAATCACACCCTGAGACCCTCTGAGATCCACCTCTCCTCCTCCCCTCGTTCTTCATTGAATCCCCTTGGGTTTTGATTGAAGAAAGAGGAGATCGTGAGTATTTTCACTTTTGAATCGATTTGAGCACCTGATCTATTCATTGCACGTCTTGCAGGACTTATTACTCAAGGAGATTGGTCTCCTAGGCAGTTAGGTGTCGCCCGGAATCCATCAAGACCGTTGTGGTGAGATCCGGGAGGTTTGTATCACCCCTCATTGATCTAGTGAAAACCAAATTAATCTTTGTGGTCACTTGGAGAGGTTTAGGGTTGAGTGCAACCCGGTCCTTTGTGGACTCCTCAACGGAGACGTAGGCTTCTGCGTGGAGCTGAACTTCAGTCAAAAATCGCTGTGTCTCTTGTCTCTCTTTGGTTTTGTGTTTGATCTTTTTCGCTGCGATTAGCGGACTTATCTGCTACTGGACAAGTCTGACTGATCAGACTAGTCCGCACTCTTTTTTTACTGATCAAATTGTTTTTAAGACTCAGATTTCAGGTCGTTGCCTATTCACCCCTCGTCTAGGCAACCTTCAATTGGTATCAGAGCAAGTACTCTCTTTTCAATAGTTTAATAGCTTGGAGAGTTAAAGATGTCTACCAAGAAGATCGGTGATTCATCCGCAAGCAAGGACAACAACACCAACGTCCAATTCAACTACAACGAGCTGAAGAATGAGCTGAAGATTAGACAAGCCTCGAGGAAGATTCCCATCTTTAATGGAACCTTCTACGAGCACTGAAAGTTTCGGATGATCACCTACCTCGAGTCGATGGGTCCACAAATCTTGAAGATTGCGGAGAAGGGCTTCACTTTTGAGAATGCAAAAAATCCTACTCAAAAGGATGAAGTCAACATGCACCGCAACGCTCAAACTGCCTCCGTGATCATTTCGGCGCTAAGCCCAAATGAGTACACCAAGGTGATGGGGATAAGAAATGCCAACAAAATTTGAAAGAAGCTTGAGATCATTCATGAAGGAACAGACACCGTCAAAAAAGCAAGTGAAGATCTCCTAAGAGGATAATACAACTTGTTCATTAGGAAGAAGAATGAAGGACCTCAAGAAGTTCATGATCGTCTCATAGAGATCGTCAACAAGAGAAGAGCACTAGGAGTAAAGCTTGAAGACATCAAAGTCAACAAAAGGTTATTCAAGCCCTTCAACCTTGGAACTCACATATTTGTACTCTAATTAGGGAGAAGAAAAACTTTAAAAACTTCAAACGGATGAAATACTCGGACGACTTCTTACAGAATAAGATCAAGATGAAGAGGCAAGAATGGTCAACTCCCTAATCGGCAACACCACTTTCGAAGAAAAGTTCATAGCCCTCAAAGCCAAAGGGAACAAGGTGTATATTCAAAACTCAAGCGAAGAAGAAAGCGATGATGAAGATTTCACGTTGCTCATGAGGAAGTTCATGAAGTTCATGAAGAAAAGCGGCTTCCACAAGAACAGCTTCAGCAAAGGTAAAACAAGAAAATCTATGAGAACTTGCTATGAATGTTGAGAGAAAGGTCATTTTATTACAGAGTGTCCCAACGCCAAGAACAAAAATGAGAAGGAGAAGAAGAGTGACTAGGAGTACAAGAAAGACAAGGGCAAGAAGTACAACAAACAAGCCCAAATAGAACAAGAATGGAACTCCGACTTTGACTCCGATGAAGGAGAAATTGATACATTGGCGATAGGCGTCACTCCAACTAACACGTCTCTCTTCGGAAGATTGAGTGATGAAGAAGAAGCTGCACCCACTTGTCTCATGGCAAAAGGGTCAAAGGTATTGAAATATAAACTTGACTCTAGCGATAGTGAAGATGATGATGATGTGCCTAACTTGCTTGAACTAATGACTATACTTGAGAAACAAAGAGATGAAATTGAGAGGCAAGACGATATTCTTGAGAAGCAAGAAGACTTGCTAATTCTTGAGAAGAAGAGAAACCTTGATCTCGAGAATATCCTAGCTCTTGAGAGAAAGAAAGTAGATAAATTAACTAAAGCATTGGCTGAAGTTAATGATGCAAGCGAAACCTTTAGATTCGCTAATGCAAGGGAAAACAAGAACAGCAAGGAGTTTGTGAAGTTCACCAAGGGAGGAAGCTACAAAGTCAAGAATGAAGCATCTTCAACACCTCCTCAAAAGAACTCTACTACTTTTCATTGTGCTAAACTTTTTCATGATTTTGATGCTTCTTATGTCCTAACCAAGAATGCTTTTAGTAGAGTTATTGCTAGATATGTTGGGCCACGCTACAAGAACACCAAGTCTTATGTGTGGGTGCCAAAATCTCTTGTTACTAACGTGAAAGGATCCAAACAGATTTAGATACTTAAAAACAAAGCCTAACTTGTTTTGTAGGAATACTCCTCCGGTGGAAAAAGTTGGGTGATTGACGGTGGATGCACCAATCATATGACTGTAGAGGAGAAGATGTTCTCATTTATTGAAGAGGACAAGGCTCAAGATGATAGTGTTACCTTCGGGGATGACAAAAAGGGAAAGGTAATTGGTTTTGAAAAAATTGCTATTTCCAATGACCTATCCATTACAAATGTTCTTTTGGTTGAATCTTTGAGCTACAACTTGTTATCCGTGTCACAACTGTGTGAGATGGGTTACAATTGTTTGTTCACCAATTATGATGTGACTGTCTACAAAAGGAGAAGTTGTACCGTGGTATTCAAAGGCTACTTGAAGGGAAAACTTTATTTAGTAGATTTCTCTACTAATGAAGTAGTCTCGAATACGTGTCTTGTTGCCATGTCAAACAATGGGTTGGTTGTGGCATCGCCACCTAGCCCATGTTGTATGAGGAATCTTCATAAACTCCAAAAAGGAGGTCACATCATAGGACTAATGGATGTTTGTTTCGAGAAAGATAAAATTTGCAATGTATGCCAAGCTGAAAAGCATGTAGGAGCAAGCCATCCATCCAAGAAAATAATGATGACTACAAGACCGTTGGAGATGCTACACATGGACTTATCTGGCCCCGAGGCATACATTAGCATTGGTGGTAACAAATATCGTCTCGTTATTGTTGATGACTTTTCTCGCTTCACTTGGGTATTCTTTTTGCATGAGAAAGGTGAAACAAAAAATGTGCTCAAAACATTTTTGGAAAGAACTCAAAATGAGTATGAAGTGAAGATCAAGAAGAAAAGAAGCAACAAGGCACCAAGTTCAAGAATACACAAGTGGAAGAATATCTTCATGAAGAAAGCATCAAGCATGAATTTTCAGCACCCTACTCCGCTCAACAAAATTCGAGTTACTGAAAGGAAGAATCGAACACTCATTGAGATGGCAAGGATAATGCTAGATGAGTACAAGACGTCCGATCGTTTTTGGGCTGAAGCTATCAACACCGCGTGCTATGCAAGCAACCGCTTGTATCTACATCGACTCTTGAAGAAAACTCTCTATGAGCTTCTCACCGGTAACAAGCCTAACATCTCATACTTTCAAGTATTTGGAAGCAAATGTTATATGCTAAACAAGAAGACCAAATCCTCTAAGTTCTCACCTAAAATGGATGAAGGGTTCTTGCTTGGTTATGGATCAAATGCTCACGTCTATCGTGTATTCTACAAAACCAATGGTTGCGTTGAAAAAGCACGTGATGTGACGTTTGGTGAATCTAATGGCTCCCAATAGGGGTAAGTTGTTAATGAAATTACAGATGATAAAAAAGCTCGGCTGTGGCAATCAAGAGGATGACACTTGGTGAGATCAAGCCATAGGAAAATTAAGTGTCATCTACGTCCACAAGTCAAGAGGAACATGGCATGACAAAAGATGATGAATCAAGTGAAGAAGCATCACGAGTAGTCAATGTTGAAGAGGATCAAAGTGACAAGCTTCTAATTCATGATCAACACATTGAAGAGGACTGTGAAAGGACAAGTCAACAGAAGCAACTTCCACGAGTACACCAAACTGTGCAACGAGATCACCCCGTCAAGCAAATACTTAGTGGTATTGACAAGGGGGTAATCACTAGATCTTGTGTAGCTAAATTTTATGTGCAAGCTATTTCAAATGGATGTGAAAAGTGCCTTCCTCAACGGTCCAATCAAAGAAGAAGTGTACATTGAGCAACCACCAGGTTTTGAAGATCAAAAGTACCCGAATCACGTGTACAAGCTTCACAAAGCTCTCTACGGGTTGAAGCAAGCACCAAAGGCATAGTATGAGTGCTTCAAAATAGGGAAGGTTGATTCTACTCTCTTCACAAAGAAACTTTCTAATGGTATCTTTATATGCCAAATATATGTCGATGACATTATATTTAGTTCTACTAGCAAATCTCTTTGCGATGAGTTTAGAAAGCTTATGACCAAATGATTTGAGATGTCTATGATGGGAGAACTAACATTCTTTCTAGAATTTCAAGTGAAGCAATTAAGAGAAGGAACTTTCATTTGCCAAGCAAAGTATACTCAAGACATAATCAAGAAGTTTGACATGGTAAATACAAAACCAATGAAGACACCCATGCCTACTAATAGACATCTTGATCTCAACAAGAAGGACAAATCCGTTGATCAAAAGGTACATCGCTCCATGATTGAATCCCTCCTTTACTTATGTGCATCTAGGCCGGATATTATGCTTAGTGTGTGAATGTGTGCTAGATTTCAAGCCGATCCGAAAGAATGCCACCTAGTGGCTGTGAAGAGAATTTTGAGATATTTAGTTCATACACCAAAACTAGGACTATGGTACCCCAAAGGCTTAAAATTCAATCTCATTGGGTATTCTAATACCGATTATGCCGGATGCAAAGTGGACCATAAAAGCATATTGGGGACTTGCCAGTTCTTAGGAAGATCTCTAGTGTCTTGATCATCTAAGAAACAAAATTCCGTTGCCTTTTCTACAACCGAAGCGGAGTATGTCACAACCGGTAGTTGTTGCGCTCAATTTCTATAGATGTGGCAAACTCTAAAGGACTATGGTTACACTTTGAACAGTATTCCACTCCTAGGTGACAATGAGAGCATCATAAAGCTTGCTTACAATCCATGTGTGCACTCCCGCACCAAACACATAGACATCCAGCACCACTTTCTAAGAGACCACTCCATCAAAGGGGATATAGAAATTTTCCATGTATCCACTCAAAAGCAACTAGCCGACATATTCACCACATCTCAAGATGAGAGACGCTTTTGTGAACTTAGAAATGAGCTGAATATCCTTGATTCTCAGAACATGGTTTGAAGTGTTGCACATCTGATGTGGCATAGGATAGATTTTGAAAATAAAAGTTTGAAAAATATCTTGCATGTTTTGTTTTTGGAATTTTCAAAAGTTTTAGAAAATTTCACTATGGGAAGTGTAATCATGGTTGTTTAATTGATTGTTTCTGATCACACTTTGCATAATTATGTTTGTTTTTTTAAATGTGCTCCTTGATTCAAGACTGCGAGGACCGAACAAGTCCACAGTCCCAGATTAGTCCGCCAGCGGATAAGTCCGGATCACGGGTTCTATTTAAACCCCGAGTCTTCTTTTTTCTCAAATACTATTCCACTTTCTCTCTCCTGCGCCAAATCCTAGCTCGTGACTCCTGTGGCAATCCGGCATTTTGACCGGTGGAAAGTGAATCCATTCTGTGGAAAAGCTTCTCCACCGTCGAACTAGTTCGAAACCTCGAAAGTCCGCTCCTTTTTCATCCTCGTTTGAAGGTAATCTCTTCTCTTCTAGGGTTTGAGTTTGAAATGTGACTGTTCCTGTTCATAACTTTCAAATCCCTTCCGTGAGGTCACTTCTAGGATGCTATAAGTGCTTTGTATGCAATATGGCTAGGAGTCAGATCTAAAAGTTGTGACGATTTGTTTTTTGTGTGCACTGTTGAGCTTCAGACAAGTCCGAGCGGCCGGACTAGTCCACTGCCTCAGACAAGTCCACTGTGAGGCAGACCACGTTGAACAAGTTAAATCAATTTTGATCAATCATTCTCACATTCCATTCTAATTTTGCACTCTATGTCAGCTGTCAGCTTGTCAGGTGAAGGTAGCTCCTCTCGCTGTGCAGTCAAGAAAGTTCGTTCTAAGAAGAGAAAGGTTTATCTTTCGATTGTGGATCGTGATGACATTCAAGAGGAGCCTCAGACTATCAACATGGTGTTAGCGAAACTGTTGGATCATGAGAGAGGCAGGGAAGGTGTTGACTATATAAGAAATGCATCCACAGCTGTCATTAGGAGAGGAGAAAACTGCTTCAAAATCTTTTCTGCGTTCTTAATATTTTGAAGGAGGCACACTGCATTTAAGGAGACTGAGTTGGAAGATAATGAACCCAGAATTTTTCGGCGTGGTTTTTTTCCTTGGGTCACTGTATTCAGTCATTCCACCATTGTAGGCCTATAGTTTGTGTGGATGACACTTTCTTGACTAGAAAATACAAAGGTCAGATATTAACTACGATTGGAATAGATGCAAATAATCAGATACTTCCTTTAGCATTTGCTTTTGTAGAGTCTGAGAGCAGGTTGAGTTGGCTTTGGTTTTTTAGACACTTTAAAGTAGGGGTCATTCGTGATCGACCTAATGTCTGCATCATTCATGACCGACATGCTGGGATATTATCTGCTATTAAAACATTGCAAGAGGATCTCAATGAACCATATCCTTGGCCTGATTTGCAGAGCAGGTTGTGCATGTGACATATGGGAGCTAATTTTTATAAGTAATTTAAAAACAAGTATCTGATGAATATGTTTAAAAGGTTATGTAGCGAGAACCAAAGTCACAAGTTTGAGACCCTTTGGACAAAACTAGACAAGAACACAAGGACTCATATCCAAAAAAGACAAGAAACTACCAACACCTGGTGAGACTTTACCAAAGGTCCTACCAGCCCTTGGTGAAGGATTGGACCCTCCAAATGTTTGAAGGAGGTCAGGCACATTAAGTGTTTCTCACACTGGATTGAAGCTGAGCCAAAGGAGAAGTGATCCTTGTTCTTTGACAGTGGCGGCGCTAGGTATGGCATCATGACTACAAACATAGCTGAGGTATACAATTGGGTTATTAGAAGGTTGCGTGGATTACCTCTAATTGGAATTGTGGAAGGAATGTTGCAAGGGCTCATTCCGTACTACCAGAAGAGGCACGTAGCTGCAGTACTCCATAGCTCGATATGGATACCTGATATTGTTTCTGTATGATGAAGCATTTGGCAGAAAAAAATGAGAAATATGTTCAACACATGGTCCGTAGCATGGGTGTAGTAGAGCACCGATTTGAGATAACTTTGAGAGTCAAAGGAGGGGTAGGAAGTGAGACAAGAGTTGTTACACACGAGGTTAATTTAGGAGTTGAATTAAATGGATGGTGTTAGTGTACATGCAATAAGCCGAAGTTGCTACACATTCCATGTTCTCATGTTCTTGCAGCATCGTCACAGATTGGTGTGAACACGACCTTATATGTTTCACTATTCTATTTGAAGATAAATGTGGTGTATACGTGGACTAAAGAGTGTCATGGATTAGCTGCACATTTTGACCACAGAATACGACAAAGATGCGGTGCTTTGTTTGCCCATCAGAATTTGCTTAGACATCGTCATGGGCAAGGTGGTCGTCCGTAAACTAGGCGCATTCGAAATGACATAGATGAAGCTAAGGTTGGAGGATCTATAAGGTGATGCACTGAATGTGATGAGTATGACCACAAGAAAAAGGATTGTACACAAAATAAGAGATGCAAAGTTGGAGCATCAACTTCTACTCGACGTGTAGGCGATCATCGCGGTGAACACTATGGAGAAACGTATGATGGACATGCTTTATAAGTAACATGATTACTTATGTGTCATGTAATCTATAATTGTACTGTAATTTATTGTATATGTGAAAACAACCATTAGTATGTTTTTAATGTTGTATGAATCATGTGTATGTTGTAAAAATAATTGTACGTCTAATATTTTTATGTTGCATATCAGTTATATGTAATGCAGCCATGGACCCACATTATGAGCTATTGGATCATTCATTAGACTAGCGTCACTGTGCTTTTGAAGTTGCCACACATGGAGTATCAAATGTCCCTGTGTTGATGGCCCATACACCAGCGAGGGCTTGGCGTCTTGACTCACGATGGTTGCCCATGTTTTATGTACTTCATATTTTTTAATTTTATATTATTTTTTTCAATTATATGTGTTGATATGAGGTGTAAAATAAATTGTATTCATTGCAGGTTATCTAGAGCTGGATTGCTCCCTTTGGCGCAGATGATTGAAGGTATTGATGATGATCAAGAGGATGATGATATCATACAGCCTCATGTACAGCGTTCATAGTGGTTTCCATTTGACCGGTCACTTCTATCTACTCTAGTGGACAGTTCGAGGCTTGAGACCCACACATTCCATATGCCTTTTGGGGAGATGACTGTCACGTTGCAGGACGTATTTGCAGATTTGGTCAGCCCTATGGATGAGGTGTCACAGCTACCTTTGCCCACGCAAAATACTCAGCTTGACATTGGTATTACTCAAGGTATGCAGTTACCGACACGATAGCGTGGTCCCCCAGATTGGTACACTCCATCGACGTACAACCACCCTTGATTTGGAGATGCAGATGTCCCGGCATTAGCGTGCTAGAGGAAGCATGGTAGAGGCAGGGGTTAGGTTCATGGTTGATGACTGTACTACATTATGTATTTTCTGTATTGATGATTGTACTACATTATGTATGCACTTTTATTGTACTATAATAATTTCTGCATCCATTATCATAGTGCGGTCAGCATCACCTAGAAAAGGTGATGGTGACCTGATTTTGGCTGCTGCATCACCTTCACGTTGAGACAAAGCACATGGCAGCAATAATGTCCGTTCACGTGAATTCAAGGCATCCAATGAATATGCTGCCATAGGGTACAATAATTTTATTCATTACTTAGTGGTACATAGGATTACATACCATATATAGACTGCGGAACACATCATACCATTGAAAAATTGCGTTCCCTTCTATTGTGTGCGAGAAAAACGTCTTCTTAGACAGGTACAACGATGTCTAAGTAGTTCATTATGTCGCATCTTGATTCCTATCTCTCGTTCCGGTAGTTGTTGTTGGGTATCAAGGCACGTGCGTTGCATTCTCTCATACTCTTGCATATGCATACGGTCATCACTTTCAAATTCAGTGATATGTGCAAGATTATTTGGTGCAGGACTGTTATCCAACCATTTCTCAAACTCACATAGCTTGTATATAGAAAATAGAAAGATTTAAAGTTTAGTAACATCAAAAACTGTAATCATTTGAATGCAGAAACAAAAGTAATTGAATGATGTACTAGTGTTACCTGATAATCAGGATCCAACTCCGAACAATGGAAGTACCTATGACCATGGTACATGTAAAGTCTAGCTCGCTCTTCACAGTCACACAGTGGCTGTTCTTCCCATGGTGGGATTTCTAGCCTCTGATTTCTGTCAGATGCCATTGTGATCTGTGTTCGATGGATGTTCACTCCAGTTCCGTTTTATAGGCAGCAAACAAAGGGTGCACGGACCAAGTCCATATCTGTGGGATTCTGCAGGTCACATGGGATACTCCAACTTTAGCAGAACTCTATTATTGCCGCCCTTTGCCTTGTCAATGTCAACAGGAAAATGAACCAAACATGTATAAAAAGCTAAAAGCTACGCACATGCATCTACAGTATTGATTCCTGCTGGACATGACATGATATGACAACACGACACCTACAGAGCCGCAACCACGCCTCGAATCGGCTATAAAATTGAGCTCTCCCTCCCCTCCATTCTACGCTCAACCAAGTTTGAACCACCAAAATGGGGAGTAGAGGTCGTGGTAGGCGAGCTGGTTCTATTAGGGATTCACCATTTAGATACGATGGGAGTTCTGGATCAGACTGGTACGAAGAAGATATTCCCGAGTTTCCACATAAAATTTGGAGAGATTTCGAGATGGGAAATCCACTTCGTCCGTATGATGCTAGTATGCAACCATGGTCTAAAATGTGTTGTGCAAATGAAAGTGAGAGGTGAGGGAGCTGGTCGATGCATCTTTCGATGCCCTCAGGGAGCCTTTAGTATCATCTTATTTTTTATGTGGTCATTCTTCATTTTATGTGTATTTATACTTATAGTTTTTATTTTTATAGTGGTACTATGATTGTGACATCCCATATTTTCGTCACACCAAGAGGATCATGTTGGATGAATGAATTCGGAATTTTGGAACCGTGCTCTAAAACAATTTAAAACGATTCAAACAAATTTCCAATTTTCTTTAGAATTCAAATTTCAAATACGAGTTCAAAACTTTTAAAGAATATTGTGAGGAAAAATTCTCTCTTGAAACGTCTTGCAAAGAATTGATTTTTTGAAATTTTTGTAAAAGTTTATTCAAAAGTAAAAGGGCCAAATGAAATTTTCGTCTTCAAATGATTTCTTATCGTCAAATTTTTATAGAATAAAAGTATTTCTATTTTGAACTTAAGCCCAAAATAAAACTTGTTCCTCTCAAACAGTTCTAGCTGTCTGTAAAGTTTCAAAATTTTTGAAGCTCCGGAAGTTTGAATTTTGAAGCAAAACAGCGAGCAGCGCAGAAGGTCAGAGAAATTCAGGAAAAAGAAAAGGCAACGTGGGTCCCGCGTGTCAGCCGCACTGGTGTTTTTTCTCCTACCTCGCTGCCATGAAGCCGTGCTGGTGGCCACAGAGCTAGGGACGTGTCTCTCCTTTCAATGCACACCATCAATGCCTCTCCCGGTCGGCGCCCTCGCCTATCTTCCTCTCTCAGTCTCTCTCCTGACATGCTCCCTCTCTCTCGGCCATCACCATGGAGCACCCCCAACCGAGCCGCTCCAACCCTCATCCCGCTGCGAGGAGCTGCGCCCTCCCTCCCTCGAGCATCACAACACTTCCACTCTCCTTTCCTCGCACGGATTTAGCTGGATTCAAAGTTTTTCCCAATTCCGAAGCTCGGACCACCGCTGGCTGTTCTTGGCGAAGTCCGGCCAATTTCGGTGAGATTTTTCCAATACATCTCAGATTTAGGACTCAAAACTCTGTAGCGCACCTTTAGGGACTAAGATTCAAAAGAATCGTCCACTGCAGCTGCAGGTATTTAAGGACTTTTCGCTACCGTTCATCGGAACAGCGGCACCTCCACGACGACGACCAACCTCCGGCCATCTTCGGCACCGTCAACCCCGGTGCCGCTCCTCTCCTGGACCCGTTGAAGCTGTAGCTAAAAATAGTTTCACGTTTCATCAACCGAGCTAGTAGTACAACCTCTCCGAAACCTCGCACAGAGCCGCCCGCCGTCGATGCCCTGTTCCGGACTCCCTCAACACCGACATCAACCGTGCCGTCCTTCCTCGCGTCACTCGAAAGCTGTAGGTGCAAGCCGTTTGGCTTCTCGTCATCCATGCCGAGTGCAATCCGTCGCCGAACGTCTCTCCAGCCGTCTCTCTCATCGCCGGCACACTTCGATGAGCTCCTCCACCCGTCAACCACTCAGCTGAACTCCCCGTGTCTGCATGGTCGTGTAGGGGGTAAGCCGTCAACTTTTGGTCACCGGAAACCTAACTCCAACGAGGTGCCGCCGCGCTCCGGCGAGCTGCCATGGCCGGCCAGCCAAGCTCCCTCGGGATCTTTTGTGGCTGTGCAAGATCCTTTGCGGTGTCCCTGCTGCCCACCGTGTGGCGGGGCCCAGAATGGCTGGAATTTTATTTAATTACGAAATAATTTATTAATGGTTCACAAAGTGTTTCAAACTTGTAAAGTTCGTAGAAACTTCATCCTAACTCAGAAAATTATGAAATAAATTTTGTTAGGATCTTGTCAACTAGAACTATATTCTGAACTAAAAAATTTTCATTTTATGCATGAAAATAATTTATTTAAATCAGATCACACAATAATTTATTAATGCATTATCATTATTCCTTGGCATGATAAATTTTAGAAAATTCATTTTTCTATATATTTAATTAAACATTATGGATTTTGCAATGTTTCATATTAATGTTCATCAAAAATGATTTTATAAAGGGTATATTTTTTTAAACACTATTTAATTCATTATAATTCATTTGATTTTAATAAATCCTAGAAAATATACTCTTTTGTTTATTTAGTTAAAAATTATTTTTTAGAAAAGTTTCATATTTAATTTCTTAAAAAGTAATTTTATTAAATATTTTATTGTGTCTAAATGGTATTTAAATCGTTATAAATCTATATGATTTAAGTAAATTTTGAAACTTTGTCAAAAATTAATTTAAACCCCTCTGATTTTTTGAGCAACTTGGAGATGTGTTTCGGTTTCAAAAAGCATTCTAAAAGAAGTTTTATAACTAAATTTTTCTAGTCATCTTTTAAAAATAAAAAGCTGTCATCGCATGTGCATACTCTGGCTTGTGCATATCATTTCATGTTAGGAGCCGAGCTAACTGAGAAGGAGTTCAACAACGTTTTGTTCGTCGAGGAAACTAATTAACTTCGAGCAAAGCCCAGGCAAACCTCGGTGCATTAACCTTATTTTAATATTTTCCTTTCATCACTGTGTATGGTTAGTGATGTACTGTGCATTAGGTTTATAGGAGTTGATTGCAACCATAGATTATATGATAGTTACCTGATTACCCATGTTAAGTGTCTATGATACAGGAAACTCGATATAGAGCTATGCTATAAGTCATAGTTAACGGTAGAAGTCGAGTGAATGGAAACTTCACTCACAAAATATAGGTTATCCCCTTTGGTTTGAAAGTATTGCATAAAATAAAGAAGTTTGTTTAGTGGTATCACATGAGATAATGAATTGGAGACCGGACGAGGGTGATATATAGGATGGATTGAGAAGGCCGAGCTTTCATGGTGGTAGCCTCGTCTGTGTCGATTAAGGACCCTACCGTTGTTGATCTCATTGAGCAAGTTTGAATAGTACTGATTACATACTAGAGGAATGGGATCTGGGAAATCGATGTAGATTGAAGTATAGCCTTGTGTGGACGTACCTCACCTTCCTAGCGGATTGAAATAGCATCTGCAAAAGGGGTTGTACCTCACAAGTCGTGGTTGTGTAGGGCCCTTTTGCTTGAGACAGTGGTCGCGGACCGATATGGCAGTAGTCTTGTGAAAGGTTGCCGCGTACAAATTTTGAGAAGTGTGTATGTGTCGTGTAATTAAGTTTCTTCAGCTGGATGTAAATCGATTATAATCGTTGTCCCTCAAAGTAACGAGTACCACTTGTCTCTTTGAGTCACATCGTAGTAAGAACTGAACGAAGAAGTAGTTGAGGAAGATATTATGATTTGTTTGATATATCTATTAAATTGTTAGGCAACCATGATTGTGGTAGTTGACAGTGCAAATTAAATTTATATTCTCTTACACTTAATCTGCTGCTAAAACTTGAAAGTAAGGATCCACTTTTAGCACTGGTTTTTGCAAACAGCTATCCCATGTAAGTCAGCTTTATCAAATTTTTTGGAGTCGGCTGTAGTTAGCCATGTTGACGGGTAAGACTTGCTAGGAATTCGAATGCTCAGGTCGTGCTCTCTGTTGGTTTTGGTTGCATATTCTCTCTCTCTCCCTTCTCCGAAACAACTGACAGGAGTGCTCTCTGTTGTGTGCTGCTAGAAGATGCATCGTATGGGTTTGATGTCATCTTATGTTTAATATCTAGGAGACCCTAGTAGTCTTTCAAATAAGGTGATTGCTTCCGTGTCTTTAAAATCCTTTGTTTTATGAACTTAAACAACCGTTTGTATTATATCTTATCGTGCTTGAATTGTATTGTTGGTTCTCGCTTCGTCGAGTGACACTCGATAAGATCCTGTGGTCGATGGATCGTCTTCTTTTGAGGGGGTCTGTCACAATGATGATGAGAACTGTGGATGGACCCGTTGGGTTAATCCACCGCATATTCCCGCGACTCAATCATACATCAAATATCCGCATAATCGGATGACACAGTTGTATGAGGAGCCAACTGATCTGCAGCATCATGTAGGTGACCCCGAGAACATTGTCAGCATCGCTGAGGATGATAATACCATATGCGATGATGTATTTTGCAGTGCTCACATCATAAGTCTAGACCTGCAAATCCACTACCTGCAAATTCACCACCGCCAATAAACTATATGCACAACACCAACTATTCCGTAGAATCCTCCCATTTTCATTAGAGTAAAAGTAGAAATAGAGCATCTGTACCCACCTAGCGTAAAATTATGTTTCCCTAAAGCGTGTTAGGATTACATCGGTGCATGGCATAATAGATACGTCTTCGCCTACTATGTAATTCTATTTTATGTATTAAAATATGTATGTGTCGGGCTATTATAATATTAATATTATATTCTCTATTTTAATTTTCTCAATAATATTATTACTCTTTTATTTTGTAATATCAATATTATCAAGTTTCTAATAATAACATTTCGTAAAATTCATACATAAGAATAAATTACAAATAAAGTAATACTAAATAATTGAAAACATATTTTGCATGATTAGAAAGTTGAATACACGACTTCTCTGAACTCGAATACCCAATATTCGTCTTCTGTTAAATCGTACGCTGGATATGCGACATATCCAGTATATGCGACATATCCAGTGTTCGACTTCTTTTTACGTGCACATCCAGCGTTCAACTTAGTATTTTTATTATTATTTCCCAACGTCGAGTATTAATTCTGTAATTTTTGAAAAAATACATATTATTTTAAAAAATTCTGCAAACGGCACCTAAAATAAAAGCAGAGATCACGACTTGGCCAGACAGCCGTTGCAGAGGGCCTGCGCAGCTTCTATCCCCTTTCCTCCGGCCTGCGGTCGTGCTCTGCTCTATCACACTCCTCACACTTCACAGTCCGGCGGCGGAGAGAGCGGTACTGTTCGTCTTCCACTTCAATCCGCCGCTTTCGCTTTGGATCTCCCCTCGAAGAGGTCTATTCTCTAAATTAATCTACGTTGTCTGCTTCTTCCTCTGTCTGCATCTATCGTTATTCTTTATATGGTTGCTTCCATCTAACTGGATCTAATACTGCGCAGAAAGATCGGCCGAAGAATTGCAAAATGTTGGGCGGTTTCCTTTCCAGGGTGCTCCTGTATGACCGCTCATCCTTCCATTATTGAAAAAAAATTATTGGCAGATTCAGTGGTTTTCGATTGTTGCATTGGGTTGGAACCTATAACCGGTTTCTTTTCATTTCTTTTTATTTTAGTTCACATTTTTCCTGGATGGCGGCCATTGGTATGTATCTTTGGGTGTAGATTTGTCCCTCCGTCTTATTCGGTAGCACAATGAGAGAATCTATACATTATTTATTATGTAGACATGACGAAATTATCAATGCGTTGAAATTTTCTCTTTGGATATTTTGGGTTTGAAGAAGTTTTTTTTTTTGTTGACATTCAATGGACAAATCAAATTTCTGCTCTACTTCGAGCTGTATGTTATAATAATGAGCTGTCTTCAAACGTTCCCATACTAATGTCTTGTGATCTGCAGTGCCGTTTTGCATTTTTTTTATTTTCCCATTTTCCACGATCTACTATACGGCTCAAGAGCATTTAGTAATATACGGGCCCCTCTAGTTTTATGTGCTTGTGGGTTCATACTTTATATGTCCTCAAGAAGTTATCCTCTGAAATGTAGGCGCGAAAATAATCAGTGCATCTTCCGACAGCCAACAGCCCCAGTTTATCAATTGTTGTGTTGAGCTAGAGAAAAAGCAAGAAAACAAAGTGCTTGGGTAATAGCGTGCATAAAAAACCAATTATTTGATTAATGTCTTGGTGCTTTTGTGTAATTTCATAATACAGGTTGGCGTTTGGCTATGCTTATCCTGCTTATGAATGCTACAAAACAGTGGAGTTTAACAGGCCTGATATTGAACAACTCATCTTTTGGTGTCAGTATTGGTAAGATGTACTCCTATTTTAATCCAGTGAGTTAAGATGTCCAAAATGAATATGATACTCTATTGTGGCACATGTCCAGGATTTTAGTTGCTCTGTTAACAGTCTTGGAAATATTTGGGGACGTTACAATATCATGGTGAGTAGGATGCACTTTTTTGCTTATCTGTGTAACAGAGTGATAAACTCCTGCATGATGCTTGTCTTATCTCAGGTTACCACTGTACTCAGAAGCCAAGCTTATGTTCTATATATATTTATGGTGCCCAAAGACTA